>VVAS01077260.1:7585-23766 GCA_015103295.1 Ptychochromis oligacanthus
TTCTTCTTCTCTCCTTTACCCCCCACCCCTCCTTCCCCTCCCACATGATAAAGGTAATGGGGAGCTCTGTAGCTTGCAGTGACAGTAAACCATGGTAAAATGGCTCTCAATGTTTTGCTCCCACCCACCCCTCCTTAGTTCTCCCCCGTCTGAGGCCCCCAGGGTTTAGGAAATGGAGCATTATTTTCCTGTTCCGACGTCACAAGCCAACCCCTCTGCAGCTGTTGCATGCTTTACAACTCTGTGTTTACAGGCATTCCAGCTAAAGGTCTCCTTGTGCTAACACCAAAACGCTCACATTTCACATTTCATAAATCCACCGTTGTCTCGCTGTCCTGGATTTGGATTCATGGATTTTTTTTTCTTGCATGTTGAGCCGTCACTTTCTCCCACTAATGACTCCTTATTGGGGTGCAAACCATGTGTGGGAACAGGTAAAATGAGCTTCCAGATGGTTGTGTTCTTCTAAAAGCCATAATTCACCTCACTGCCTGTAGACTCATTTAATCATCACAAAAACAAAAAGATTAGACACTCGGGATTAAAACGTGTGGAAGAGAACAGGCTTGCTGCACTTATTTAAGCACTCATTTGATCGCCTTTGAATTACACATAATAAAACCCTGCTTAGAACTAAATTATTTTAGTTCCAGTTTTTCGGGGTTCCCCTGCAGAAAATCTACATTTTTCAATGCCTGGAATTAAACATTTTTTTTTCTCTCTTTCTAAATCCGCTCACACATTTGTTTTCCGTCCCACCCACTTCCCTTTATCTTTTCTATACCCACCTCCCCGTCACCTCCCTTCCCCCCCTCCTCGCCCTCTTCCTCTTTGCCTCAGCACTTAGAGGCTTAAGAGAGGGATGTACCACATGAGCCACTCCCTTCTTACAGCCACCCCTTCCCACAATGTGGAATGGTACAATCCTGCTTTGCATAAGTTTCCTCTGAGTGGGTCTGTGTGTGTGAAGGCCAGTACTGAAAGAATTATTAGTCCCTTTTGAACGGTTTGGATGTATGTCTAGAGAGAAAGCTAGTGTGCCGCTGTACTATACCTTTATCACTTAAATTGTTAAAGCTATAATGTATTGCGCCTACCCTGTCCCTGGAATGGGCAGTAACTCTTTAATGTATTACTACAACGGGAAATCGGTGAGTAGTCTCTTTGGGAATGTGTGTGTGTATGTGTGTGTGTGTCTGAGACAGAGAGGAGCTGTAGAAAGTGTGCATGTGTATATACGAGTGTATCCCTTTGACTGTCAGTCTGATTTTATCTGAAGTTTTGCACTTGATTCGTTTGAACTTTTAAAGCACTTTGTTTGTCTCTGTGTGCGACTACATGTGCCCGAGGCTCCTCTGTCTCATTTTTTTTCACTGCATCAGTTAAAGCAGTCTCACAGTACAATTAAAATAAGTGACTCAAACCTGTTTTAGCATAACTCTGCTTTGTACCACAGCAAGTAAATATTCGAGGTTAGACAAAAAGTTGTTGTTTTTTTTGCCTTTTTAAAACATTTTTCTCCTGTTCCAGAGAATGAAGCAGTGTAGCAGAAAGTTTTTTGCAGTCTTGAATTATTTTTACTGGCTGGTTGCTTCAGCTCCGAGACTGGGTTGAAATAATAACAAGTGGGAGTCTGGGAATGATTAAGGGAAAGAGGCTGCCTGTTGAGGTTAGACTTTCCTGTTTGCAGATTGAGCTCCAAGCACCAGTGTTGCTGTTATTCCATCTGTTTTTAATCACTTTGGCATTCTTGACGCCACAGGGAGCCTAATGTGATTTCTGAACTTTTCTGTAATGACCTCTTTGATTTTTGTTACTCTGAAAAAAGCTTTTTCTCTGTGAGTGCTTTCGTGTCAATACATGCATTAATTAAAGTGTGCAGCGCTTGGAACTGTTGAACTGAGTTTTTACCTTTTTTTTTTGTAAACTTGTAGGTGTAATGATGAGTTATGTTTGAAATTTCAGGTGTTTTTATTGTAAAAACAATCCAGTGGGCCTCTGCTCAAGGACAGTCTAACAATGGCTAAAGTAGCTCTGCAAGGCATTTCAGTAATCCTTAAGTAATGATCCTGTCATAAGCAAATTAAACAGGCAGATTTCCACCTGTCACTACCCGTGCTGTTTTTGCTGTTATATAAAGGGCATTTGAAAGAGAAATGAAGAGGTTAGCTTTTTTATGGCATTGTACTGAAAAGGTCATCTTACTCAGGCTTGTGTTTCAACTTTCCTCATAACCCATTACGGCATTTCCCTTTTTGTTCTCACTGCACAAAAGATGACTTTGATCTTTTTCATATTAAGTATTAACAGGCTTGTGTTACATTTGGTGATGGGGAGAAAATTGATAGCATGTGGACGGATCGGGCAAACTTTTATGATCAAAAGCACTTGTTAAATAACCACCAACAACTTTTTTTTTTTTTTTCCTCGTTTGCTTGCAAGGAAAAAGAAGTATGGTGCTCATTCTTTGCATCAACTTGATCCACATTAATTTGTTATAATCCAGAGTTGCATAGCAGGCTCACCATCTGGAGCACTGGGAGAATTCACAGTGGGCCATTGGCTTGTGAGTTGGTGGCACGGTACCAATACAGATGGAGCAGCTCACTGAGCTTTCTTCCGTTGCCTATTAGTGAAAAAGAAAAAGTTGAAGCGAAAGCCCTGCAGCGATTGTTAGACCCTGTTTTTTGTTGTTGTTGTTGTGCTTGTTGTTTAGCTTCACAGAAAGTCATCCTCCACAAGTGGAACAACATAAAATCAGATCTGAAAATAGTTAAAACGCTAAAGTCACATGTTTTCTGTTGTTGTTTTTGTGGTGCAACAGGTTGGATCCTGCTTTCTAGAAGTTAATACTAACGTTCCTCAAATGTGCACGTGTTGATGTACTGCCGTATGCATGCTTGACTAAATGTTCAACACGTCGGCGTTTATGCGTAAATGGTACTGCATACCGTGATTAGTTAGTGAACTTATATTGATGCCAGAACTGAATTTTTGTGGCATTAACGATTGGAAGGTATTTTTCTGGAGCCTAGTTGTTTCTTTTTTAAAGATCCTGAATCCCAGCAGGCCGTTTTGATGTCAGAAGGTGCACTTGGATGTAAGATTTTGATGATATAATGGAACATACCTTATTATTCTGTTCTGCTGTGTCCATCTCCTTCAGCCAAATGTTTTCTTCTCATTTATTTGGGAGCATTTTCTGTTTATGTTCCAGTTCAATGTGAACACGCCGAACAGGCTTTTGAAATTTTAAATACTCGATATGCTTATGTAAGGTTTTGGCTTTCACTTAAAACATCATAACATCGTGCCACTAAGAGTTGGTCTTTGTGTTGGTTTAATGTCATGCTTTTTTGCATAAAAATACTGAAGCTTTAATTTAAAAAAAAACCAAACATTGGCAGATATCTCACAGAAATGTCGAACAACGCCCCTCTAAGAGAGCAGACTGAGCTCAGCTTTAGTTTGAAGAGGCATTGATTCTTTCTAAGCCCTGTAAGTGTTTAAGATTTGGACTTGAAACAAAATGCCCCAGAGAGTTGGTTCGATTCCAAGTAAAGACATACCATATAAAAACAGGACACGCCATTAAGAGTGTGTTTGAACTCTTCCCTTTGAGGTTTTTGGCTATTAGACTGACTGATTTTTCCTTACTTTTATTTATTTTTTCATTTCCCTTCCCTTCCTGTTATTCTGATATGTCCTTTGTGGTGGTCGACAGATTCTTTTTCAGCATTTGATATTTTGATTGGTGTGGCGTGAACTTCAAACACAGGTACCGCAGGCTCGGAGATACGTGGGAAGGTGTGGAGGATATATTCACAAAGTTGAAGCAGAGGGCTGCTGAGAGGCACAGTCAAGGTTCTGAACTAATAACTCAGTGTGCTATGTTTAGCTGAGCGTTTTCTCACACCACAATCTAAAATTAGAAGTCTTCACAGTTTATCATTAACTTAGCAAGTCGTAGTTTGCCTTAATTATTTATGATTTATATTATGATTAGTTGTAAATAAATAAGGAATTAAGGTTTGTGCCACCAAGATTTATTTTGGTGTTGACTGTTGCAGTTGATTTTATTTAAGAAATAACGGCCGGTGCTCAAATTCCTGGTGTAGGTCTGTGTTGGTGTGCTGATCCGTGTGAGTGACGGCTTTTAATTAATGGCCTTGTAAAAGGAAACCCAGGCGGGCCCTCTCCTCCGTAGGCCTGGCGGAATGAGGCACCCGGTGTTCGGGATGGTTTATTAATGCTTTGACTGGTTAGCCCAGGGTAAAAAGGACAATTAGCATTATCCGCTGCCATATGCTGCCCATTGAGCGTCTGACAGAGGCACAAGACAAAGCCCGGGTTCCCGTGTGAGGCTAACCTGAGATCTCCCTGGAACTACTATCAAGCCTGGTCACATGTGTAAGCCAGAAGACCCATGAGAGTTGCACCCCTCCCAGAGCACTTTAATTACACACCCAGACAACAGCGCGATGGAGTCCTGCTTGCTCAGCAGTCTCGCTTAAGCTGCATTTTGATATGATGTTCACATGTGTGCATGTGAGTGAGTGTTTCAGCTTGTATACTTTGTTTGTGATGCATATTTTCCATCAGCACCGTGTCATAAAACAACTTAAGTAAGTAAACAACCTTTGAGGCCGTCATCACGTGCATTAGGAACCAATTTTGAGGAGTTGTCAACATGTGAGTGTGAAATGAGGCCATTAAACGTCGGGTTTATCTTGCTGAGTGGGGACACAAGCTGGAAATGTGCAGGTGGAATCGAGCTGCCAGGTCTGGCTTTGATTAGTGTTACACGACAGTGGGGTCATCCAGTCCTGTCCGTGGGAGGGAGAATTCACCCAAACCTTTTCTCCCTTCTTCCCTCCTTCGTACTCTGCCTCGCTCCTTCACCCTCCATCTGGAGTGGATGAAGTCAGAGACCACATCACTGGTGTTTGGACTCAAGTCTTTTTGATCTTACCGCCCAGATTGGCACACACTCACAGCTCTACAACAGCGTGCTCATTGTGCCTCTCCTTTCCCCCCACTAGCTTGCAGGTAGAAATATAAAGAAAGCAGAGCAGGCTGTTTTTGTACAGCTTATTTGATTTCTGCCTCTCTGGGAATGCTGTAATTTGCCAGGCATTTAGTCTATGCATGTAAGCGGGTATCATTATACTTCCATTAGAGGCTGAGTTGATCTGAAATGCAAATACTTGTGATAATCCACTCCCCCCGTCATGAGCTTGATTGCTTGCTAGTCATTAGAGTGTGTGTATTTATAGTTGTAGGACTGTTTCTGCAGTGCATGTGTGTGTGTGAGATCACATACTTCTATACACCCTAATGTGATTGTGCTTTGCATTTTTAGGGAACTGATATAAAAGAGCTGAAAGAGTTTTACCATCATCATGCTGTGTGTGTGACAGTCGAGCCTCAGTGTTGTACACTCCTACAGTGCTTTAGTGTTTGCTTCTAATGACAATAATGTTCTCCTGGCAGGTGTACGCACCATCTCCAAACTCAGAAGACTTCAACAGAGATTCACCTTCTTACTCTTCTCCAAAACCCTCCAGCAGTATGTTTGCAAGCACTTTCTTTGGTAGGTTAAAAGCAAAGTCTCCATGTTTACGCTGCACTTTTGGATAAAAACGACACTCCACTGCTTATTATTTAATGCCCTTTTATTCCACAGGTTTGTGTTGGGTTTGTGCATGATTAACTAGATCCAGTGCTGTATATTTCAATCATGCTTAGTTTGTATTATTTAGCAGGGCAGGATGAGACCAAGTGAGCATTTCTTTATTTTTAGCCATCACAGCCATTGACCATTGAGAAATGCAGCTGATGTCAAGAAATCTAAGCCACCTCACCTCACCATCCAATAAGCTAGGACAAACATGACATTTACCAACATAAACCAGATGAGTGCATTCTTTCTGCATGGGCCTCAAGCTTTTGCTGCCTCTTTAAACTGTCATTAAATCACAAAAACTTTGAGAACCTCTGGACTAGATTAAAGTCAGTGTGGCATGTTTTCATCATCTTGTTGTTTATGAAAGTTATCACCAGAATTATTATAGTTATATATTTTTTTCCGTTAGTTTTAATTTTTATTTCATTTTGAGTTTTTGTTTTCAGTTCAGTTTAGTTTTACTTAGTTTCCAGAGTGGGTTTGCTAGTTTCAGTTTAGTTTTTATTAGTTTCAGTGTTATTTTTGGTTTATTGTCATTATAATGTGGGTGGTATTTGCCAGTGGCAAAATCTGAGAAGTAGATTACAATAGAAATACAACACTTCAAGTCATGTGTCACAAAAAAAAATAAACATCTGCACCAGAGCCTCCTGATGTTCGTGGGGTTGACATATTTGACCATGCTGACAAAGACTGAAATTAAAGAAAAGTTTGTGATTTTTTTTTTGGTCAATTTTCTAAGCTTGCAATATCACAGTATATTTTAGTTGTGTTTTGTTTTGTTCACACCTAGTTTTAGTTTTTAGTTTAGTTGTATTAAAAGAAATAACCTCAGACCCAAACATCTGTATATATTTAATTTTGTAGTTTATATGTTGCCAGACAGATTGAGTTGTTTTAGCAGTTTTTTTTAATGTTATATTTCTACTAAGTTTTTATTTCAGTGGGACTGACTCCCAGACACAGAAAGACTTCTTCTTATTGCTCTTAGCTTTTGTGTTATCTCAGCTGTGTTCAGGACAAGGATCATGTTTCAGTCCTGAGAAGAAAAAACAAAACAAAACTAAAAAGTGCTCTTTGGATGACCCCAAGTTTTAAGGGTAAAGTTAGGGGTTAGCTGTCTGTCTAACATGTTTCCTTCATTTCTAATCCATTGTATACTAAAATGACATGTTTATTGGTTTTAGATGGTACCCACAGTTCGTCTGACCCATGGAATTCGTCCAATGGGATCAGTCAGCCCGGCTATGGGGGAATACTTGCAGGATCTTCATCTCACATGCCACAGTCAGGAAACTACAGCAGCCTGCACTCACACGACCGTTTGGTAAGCAGCACCACTCAGCCGGTGGTACTTAGGCTTATAAATAGGTGATAGATGATTGTTAGTAACTTTTTGCACTTGCATGAGAGATCCAGTGTGTATTGTTCAACACATAGAGCATATAAATTCAGTTTCAGTGCTCCTCTCCCATACCACAGCTCCCTCAGTTAGAGGGGGGTGTGTGTGTGTGTCTTAAGTTGTTGTCTGGTTATTATCAGTGGACACCGGTGACCCTCTTTGTGTCAGTGTTTGATCTGTTCTCATCCGCCTGCCTGCTTCACTTGGCAGGGCATCACAGGGAGCCTGCAGATGCTGCCTGCCCTCTCTTTATCTCTGTTCCTCCCCCCACAGTAACTTTTACTCCATCACAGCCTGGGAGATGTCAAAAGACAATTTTAATTTAGAGAATAAATAAGCTTTCTTTCTCACACACACATACATGTTTATGCATGAAAATAATAAAGCCTGTCTTTTTTCTTTTTTTTTTTTTCTTTAAATCTTCCAGAATTACCCTGCACACTCAGTCTCTCCAGACATCAATGCCAGTCTTCCTCCCATGTCCAGCTTCCACCGAAGCAACACCAGCACTTCACCGTTCGTCACTGCAGCGCACACCCCGTCCGTCAACTCGGCCGATGGGGTCATGGGTATGTTCTTGTGTTAACAGTTCAGCTACCTGCTCAGAATGACTAATTACTGGCCCCCATGTAATCATAGCTGAATGTCCATTCTGTAAAGAAAGTGAGTCATCCAGTGGGACAGCTGCTTTGTGTACCATAACCACTCTTCATTTGTCTGAGTTTGCAATTACAAAGCTTCCCTCCTTGTTTTCCTAGCTGCTGCAAATCGGGGGACCGCCACTGGAAGCTCACAGACTGGAGATGCACTGGGCAAGGCTTTAGCCTCGGTGAGTTACACTGTTCCGATCAGTTATGTCTGCGATGGAAAACGTTGCCAATCAATACTCAGTATTTTCAGGGTAGCGTCAGTGTTGCTTAAAGCATTTTGGTCAACTTCAAAGAAGTTTTTGCATTTCTAGTCAAGTCAGACATTTTCTCTGGTTGTGAAACTCATGTCTAACCTCTGTGAGCCTTCAAGCTCGAAAGATTTAGATTTTTCTGCAGATCAAAATAAAATAACGGTCTCTCTCTTCTTTTTTTTTTGGTCTCTAAAGAAGGTGACCTCAGTAATCATGTGGGGAATTAAATGCTATACTGACCGCTGATTAAAAAAACCCAGAGGACAAGTTTGTAGTTGTTTTTTGGTCTAAGCCTGGATAATTGTGGGCTTAAACTAAGAGTATTCAAGAAAGGCAACTGTACATTAAAAAATACTCCTAAAGCCAGTGGATTACACTTCAGTGACATCCTGTAATGGTTCAGTCCTTTAGATTGTTTATAGTGTTCTGTGTTAGGAACAAGAGAGGACTCACAGGAGAACGTCACAGTTTGAACTGAATGAATAAAATCACAATGTACAGGTGGGTTTATGTGAAAGTTGTTGTGAACTAACTGACAGTTTTTTATCTTAAACTAGTTCTATGTTCCCCATACTGTGTCATTGTTCAGAAACAGTATTTGCTGTTTCCAGTTACCACACTGGATGTATTTTTACTTAAATACTGCTTTTGATTTCAAAGCTACGATCCTTATTATTTCAACAAAATCCTCCAATGGTGTTTAACGTGTTGCACAGACATGGTGTGATTATGAACATGTTGGTATTATTGAAAGCAGCATTTTAATTTTACACACAGCTTGCGCTGTTTGTTTACGAGGAATATTTCTTACGCATGTGAATCCAAAATATGAGAGTTCGGGATGGTAATAACAAATTAAGTCCTTTATATTTGCAGACTCAATTCTATTAGCATGACAAAGCTGGACTGAAATGGACACGGTTGGAGTAGGGTGGGGGTGGGTGCATGGATCAGGGGGGCACAGGGGAGTTTATAACTGCTGTGGCTCAACTCCATGGGCCCCCCTTTGTAGAGCTTTTGTTCTCCGCCCTTTTAAATTGGCCGTGCTTATTGGCCCCATGCCGCCTGCGGGAGCGTAACTGATGATGAGGCGGAGCTTCATTTATTCCAGTAAAATGAGCCATGTTTTACTTTCAATGCAGCGTTATTAGCCAGTGAGTGAAAAGAATAGAAAGTCATATATTGTTGGGTCAGAAGTCACGGTTATAAACAGCTGTCGAGAAACTAAGAAAAATTTGGAGATGTGTTTTGAGTTTTATTGGTTTCCACCACAGAGATAACCGCACCGTTAATCCTCCTTAGTTTTTCACTGAATTGCATGTCTGAGAGTGAAAATGCTGAGTAGAGAGAAGCTCTCTGCTCTCAGAGTGTGGAAAGGCATAAATACTCATTCTTCCTTCAGACAACGGCCGATCCTCCTCCACACTCAGCGACACACTTCAGTGAAACCTCTATCCTGATACTCCAAGTTGATTGAAAAACTAAAGCCCCGAGATCAAGATTGAATAAGGAGATTATTAATAATGAGTGCATTCTGTCATCCCCACAGAAGTCGAACGGTTTCCTTCAAGCTCAATTTGATCTTAACTTGGAGGAGAAATCTCTGTGGATCTGTTGTTTTTTCTCTGCTAATTAGTCAGGATCCACCCGTAATACCCTGACTTCTCTGAGGCATGTTCCATTATGGCACAAATATCCTCTTATTAAAGAGGAAAAAAGAAAATCAGGGACGTGTTTGTGCTTTAATCCAGCATTTGTTTAAACAAATGAAATCCCAATGGAAGTTCCAAAGACATAATCTCCTCGTTCCCTTGTGATTGACATGTCATCCTAAAACTCGGTGACCTCGGTGTAACCTGTCAGAGGACGCACTGGCACAATGAAACTACTATGATTTGTCCTTTATTGTAGCAATAGAACTGAAGTAACTCAAATGTAACTATTTGTCCTCTTTAACGACACTACGAGGTTTAGAAGGAAGCAAAAATAAACAACAGTTGAATACGACAAGGTTTTGATATATGGCTCACAGTATAATCTCTGGCTATAGGCTGAATTGTGCCCCTTGAGATTTGCTGTTGTTGGCTTAACGGGGTTTCCAGGTTGGGCATCTGCACAATTTGAAGCAACATTGGAATAATAACTGGACTGACTTCTACAAGCATAGAGTCTGTATATGAGTGAAAACAAACCGTGCTCCTTTAAAACAGCCTGTTTTCAAAAGCATCGGGAGGCTCTGAAAATACAGAAAGCCATGATTTGGGAATGATTTTGAAGGCTTTATTTAATTAAAAATAGTACAAAGACAACATGTCAAATTTTGAAACTGAGAAAGTTGGTTGTTTTGTTTTAGGGGACTTTTGTTAATTTTGAATTTTATGTCAGGAAAACGCTAACAAAAGCTGGGACAGGAGCATGTTTACCACTTCTAACAACAGTCTGTGGTGGTGTGGGACTGCATTAGGAATCATTTCATGGTCACTTGCACCCTCGTGAAGGCCTCATTCATGCTGAGCAATGTCTTAGAGAAACATATTGACGTCCAGATGATGTATTTTTTTGGGTAAGCACTTGCTTATTTCAGCAAGACAAAGCCAAACCGCATTTTTGACTCATCACAAAACCGCTTAGTGAAAGTCTGCGTGCATTTGGCGCATTCTGAAACAAAAACATAGCAAAGAAGGCCCCAAATTGTTGAGATGAAAACCTGTATTAAAGAAAAATGGGAAAACATTTGGTTTTCAATACTGAAACAATTTCTCTACTCAGTTTTTTGAGTGTTTTTAGTAGAAGAACTGGTATACAGTGGTAAATATGCCCCTGTCCCAGCTGCTTCATATTCAGCTTATTATTTTTATGCTGCTGAGGCATTCACAACTTCTGATCTTATCTTGTCTCTCGTGATGTCTTCCTCTCTGCCTCCACAGATTTACTCACCTGACCACACTAGCAGTAGTTTTCCATCCAATCCGTCGACACCTGTGGGTTCTCCTTCACCTCTGACCGCCACAGCAGGTGCTGCCTCAGCAGGTACTGTGGTGACTGCTGCTGGCACCCCGTCTGGAAGGCCAGGTAGGGCACCAGTCTTTGGATTTTACTCTCATACACGGTGTCTGTACACATATACTAGACACCAGCTGAAACTGCTTTATAAAGGCTTTTTTTTACAGGTAAAGAGCCAGTGACAGACTCCTTGGCTGTTCCTTTGCCTGGAATAGCCAAGCTAATAATCAGGTTTTCATGAATATGTAGTCTATTTTAACTGTGCAAGGGCAATAACACACACAAAAAAGCAGGTCTTTAGGCTCTCTCCAGTTATGCTATTTTGATTCATGTAGTGTGAAAAGGCTGGCTGAAGTGGGGAGCAAATTAAAGAGCTTGATGATTCATAAACTGAGTCCTGTTCAACCAGTGTTGTCGCCGCTCTGTTACAGCGGTGCTAATCACAGGTAAGCATGCTGACAGCAGCTAAAGCAGGCTTCTCCAGGAAAGTATGTTATTGTGTGGATGTTGGAGCCAGAGGCAGACGGTGTAGGTTTTTATTTAACTTGTACAATAATCACAGATCATTATTTATGTTCACATCATTAGCAGAAACATAATACAGTAAATGGGACTGCGTCTGCACCATCAGGATCCCAAGAATAAAAGAGGAAGTAATGAATTTGAAGATCTGTGTTTTACGTAACAGTCGCAGCTCTGCTAGTGCTGGTCGGTTGCATATAGGGCCCTATGACTTCAATTAATTCAATTAATTACTTTTACTCTGTGCTGCATTAGTCAGATTAATTAAAGCCTAAGCAGAGTGAATTGTGAAAAGTTTCCCTAAAACTTAATTTAATAACACTTTTAGCTTTAGAGCATCTCTAATCATTTGGTCGTCATTCTCCATGCTTTATCTGAGCCGGGGCGGTTAATGCCGTTTCTACATGAATCCATCCTGAAAGAAAGCTTAGTTTAGTCTGGGATAAGGTTGCACATATATTGAATTGACCGTCATGATGAGTATTTAAAACTGAAGAAATGCTAGAATTAATTTTCTAGTGAACATGTTCCAAGAAAGTTTAATCTCAAGCAAACAGAAGAGATGCTTCATGCCAGATTTATCTGCTGGCCGCTCCCTTTCTGCAGTCCACGTGCACAAAAATGACTTGATTTGTAGTGAAAGTATGAAATCTGTGTTGCAAGTTTATTTTTCACTGCAACAATACACCTGCACATTAAAACCCTCACTTGCTCATCCAGCATCTACAACAGGGGCTTTTTTTCATGGCTGAGACAGCCGCTCCACATTGACTCCCGGTGACATCACAGAGAAATTTTGGCTCTCAGCTTTTTAGGAGGAGCTTTGCTCGTGCTCGTAAATTTAAATGCAGCTAAAAAGTACGTTCAGAATTACATTTAGTTTTTTTTTTAATACTCTTGTTTCCTTTAAGTGATAGAACTTTTCAGACAAGCCCTGGAATGACAGTGTCAGTAAAAATACTGTGGCTCTTAGGGTGGTGAAGGATTTGAAAATCTTGTGATGAAAGTGTTTGAAGTGGGTCTTGAATTACAGTCATTGAAAAGCTTTTCATATTTGCAAAACTGTTTTTACGGCTTATAATAGTAGCTCATGACATTCATTCTACTTTGTAATAAAACACACTTTTGGGAGTAGATTTATTGTTATATAAGCCAGCTTTCCCAGGCAAGTGTTTTTGTATTAGTTTGATTTTTTTTTTTTTTTTTTTTTTTTTTTGTTTTGGGGAGGTCTTTTTTCTTTTTTTTTTTTTTTTTTTTTTTTTTTTTTTTTTTTTTTTTGAGGATGGGCAGACCAGCTTCCCTCTGAATTGTGATTATTTTCTGCAACAAATTCAGAGAACAAAAGCAGGAACGTAGTAAGGAAACAGTGCAGCCCATCAAAGGGGATCCTGTTTGTAGTATACTGTGCTTTAAAGTAGAGAAAAAGAGATGTGTAAGAAGAATATGGACTGTCAGACGTGTTGACAGAGGCGAGAGAGTAATGGAAAGAGAATGAGGGGGGACAGTAAGGGAAAGCCCAGCGTGCTGTTTTAACGGGCAGTTGTGTCATGTGTTGTAATGGAGTGGCGACAGCTGTCTCTACGTTTGCCCCCCTCTTCCTCAGCTGTTGCCCTGCCCCATAGACAGCTGTTCCCCCAACACACACACATGTATACACACACACACAAATACACGGGCTGCAAAAGGCCCTGTGTATTTGCCAGTGGGTGAAGGAAGGTGGCTATGACTCAGCTGATGAGGACGACAGTGATGGATCTTTTGATCTATTTCCAGTACAGCATGACACACCTGGATGCTGCAACAATATGACAAGTTATGATAGAAAAAAAAGACATATAGACCAGTTCAGTGTTTATTTGTATGAAGAGGATTAATGTTATATAGATGAAATATATAAAAAACTGCTTCCAAATATATATGTCTGGGATTGTACTAAAAAGGATATAGTTTCACTAATTATTCGTCCATAATATGGTTCTGGAGTTATAAAGAGAACGATACTCTGAAATTGGCCAAAAATTTGGCTTGTTGTTGATGTAAGCTGCAAAATCCATTCATCATTAGGATTGCACCAGTATACAGCACATTACTCAAGGCTGGTTTGTTCAATTAGCCCTCTCTGGCGCACTTGGGGACCAGAGCCTCAGGCTAATTTTTCATAGCCGCCAGCCAGCAGAGGCTTATGTGAAGTTCCTGTCTCACTCACCTGGGAGAAAGCTGAGGCAGAACAGAGACTTTTTCATTTCCTCCTCCAAAGTCACTTTTAATAGTCTGTTAATTAAAGTTGGCTTTTCCAAGGCTGTGTGTGTGTCGGTGTGTAGAAACATGAGAACTCATAAGACCACAGAGGCTTAGTTAGACATTTCAGTGGATGATTTAATGGAAGTTCCCCTGATTTTTCTAGTGTTTGTCAAAAATATACATCAGGTGCTTGTTGCCAGTGCAGTTTCACCACTTTTAAAAGCTATAGTTAAGTTCAGAGGTTCATTATGCACTTGGTGTGACTGCATAGGTGTGATTTGGAAAATTAGGAGTGAAAACACTGCATTAATATGCTCACAGTTGGGGCTACTGCACCACTCTGCATTGTCTAGCTTTGAAATGACTCTTTAAATTAAGAATAAAAAAAAAAAATCATCAGCATTCTTCAGACCCCTCTGCCTTTATCCTGGTCTGGGTTTTTCATTACTGGCTATTTTAAGAACTAGAGATGAGTAGCCCAGATGAATTTTTAGAATCACACTAAACGAGAGATAACGGAAACAAAGTCTCCTTGTCTAGATTGTGCAGCAGTGCGCTGCATTTATAAGGATATAGGCTGGGCTTGGCATCCTTACACCATAATAGATACCAGAAGAGCTGGAAAGACTACGGACACCCTATACTACTCTGTAAATAACCTGGAAAGGTTCATTATTGTCAAAGTCCATTAAGGTTATTTGATTGTAGTATAATGCATTGCCTCCTGTTGTACATGGCAGGCACTACTTGGATAATTGTGCTTCAGAAAAGGGAAAGAAAAAAATGTTGTAGTGTAGCTGGAAATGTGATGAGCAGATGTGGATTCCTTTTCCTTTTCTTTAATTTACACCAGATCAAATCATCTTGATTTGCTTTCCTGTACTGGCCTGTAGATTAAATTTTTGGCTCAGATAAACATTCAAAAACTCACTGTGCCAAAGGTAAATTGTAATCTTCCCAGTGCAGAGCGTCTTGGATATCTCCATATTTAGATCATGTGATTAAAATGCATGGTTCTTTATTTAGAGCAAAAAGAAGGAAAGTTCCAAATTAGATTTGGCTTTATGGGATAAATTAGTGAAATATTCAGGCTCATATATTTACAGATGTGAAGTCTGTAAATTGCTTGAAGAGAACGGACTTTACTGTCACCACATCACCAGTCAAAGAGGTGTTATGCTCACTAAAACGTAAGAGAAAGATAACCCAGGTAATTATTTCTTTCATCAAAAACGTTGATGAAGTCCATCTGCCAAAACAGTGAACTACGTTGCACTTTACGTTACTTCGATGTGTTTATATGTTTCTGGAATAAAAGTAAACGTGAGTAAAAACTAGTGTTGAAAGTGATATTTTTCAGTGCTCACATTGTTCCCATAGCTATGGTTATTAATGTGCAGATGTAGTGTTCATTTCAGGGTGGATGTGGGTGTTAGTCAAACCCTCCGCTGGCTCCTCTGTCAGGATGCAGTCCAGCCATCAGGAAGTGATGCAGTTAAGCCCCAAAAGATAAAAATATCTCACATGGAGCAACAAGAGACCAGAAAATCAGGATGTCAGTGTGTTATGGCGGCATGTTACAGTGTGTGTCAGTGAGCTTTTTTGTGTTGGTGTACCAGGATGTGGCTTTTGGCCAAGTTGATATGAAACTGAATCAGATTATTGTTAACACTGACCTTCACTTTGTTTCTCCTCAGGTACCAACCAGTGGCCCCGTGCTAGTGGACAGACCCCCTCCTCTCCAAATTATGAGAACTCCCTTCACTCACTGGTAAGCTCTCTGTCCGCCTCCGTCTTTCAGTAAGAGGAGGATATGATGGATGCTCGCTTTAGATAAGCTGCCCATGAAGGACTGAGCTAGCATTACAGGGAGATTCCTGTCTGACAAATGTTTTGCTGAGGAAGGTGGGGGGAGAGGGATAACCAAACTGAACAATACCTGTCCCTTGGGGCTTGCCATCTGTCCTCCACTCTGTGGGCCGGGACCGGGATGACAGTTGGGGGATGGGTTTAGTTATGGGGGCTGGTGTGGGGGTGGCAGCTGTTTGCTGAACCGCTTCTCCAGAATTCCTTCGCTGCCTTGCGACCAGAGCTGAAGATCAGATTTCATCCAGCCTGCTACCTGATGCACATGTCATGTGTTTACATACTCTGCTGGAGGTTTATTTCAGGGGTAAAAACACTTAAGTATAAGTCGCTTACTATACAGAAGCACAAAAACCTTTTTCATAATAAATGGAGATAGCAAGACAGAAAATTTTATCCTAAAAAAGGCTCTAAAGATTTGTACTAAGTATTAACCCAAATATGTTTTAACCACAGTAAAAAGCTACTTCCTGTATGTCTGTTGCTGGTTTGCCGTACATCATAAAAGAGACAGTTAACGACCAGTTCAGACTACATGATATCGGTATGAAAAAATCCCA
>VVAS01077260.1:23786-37108 GCA_015103295.1 Ptychochromis oligacanthus
TTCATGCTGTGAGATGTATCACACTTAATGACAGCTGATGCCATATCTGGGGTCTTCATGGCACGACAGATAGTTTTCACATCTTTCCTCGGACACAGTGGCCGCACTCTAATGCAAAAATGTTGAATTCATGCAGAGACATGCTGTGAAATTCATCAAATTAAAATAGCTTTAAATGTGACTTCATAAGGTCACGGTCACCTGCAGTCTTATCACATATTTTCATTCAATTGGCAAGTTGTATGTGAAGAGGACATTAAACTGTCCACCCTGTTTCCAGCTTTGTTTTGTCTTTTCATGGCCACAAAAGATAACTACCAGTCCAAGTGAATAGTATCAGATAAACTGAAAATTTGTTGCCAATGAGGCAATGTTTAAACAAATAATTGGAGCCTGGCAAGCTGTTTCACAATCAGTATTCACACTGAAAAATTAACGGACATCCAGGTTTAATGTATAGGATCCAATATTTTGTATTTTTAGAAGCATCTGTATTTTATCTGGTAGAGATGTGTCTTAAGAATGTCTTAACTCCATACCCAAAGATATCTGAAGCAGTTAGGCTTGTAAGTGGTTCAAAATCTATTGCAGTTTTTTATTGCATGAATAATCCAACTGGCAGACAGTGAGGGAAATGATCATTTATACTAAGCATATGTCGAAGAGTGTTAGAAAAAAAAAACATGGATCACAGTTCTCTAGTAGTTAAGTCAAAACTACTTGGAACATTGGAAAGTCCCGGAGAGCTCTCGGAAATAGTGATGAAGCTCGTTGAGGATTTGATTACAGTCAAGATGACTAATTTTGTTAGTGGACTCTACTGCGAGCAGTACTTATCTTGGTTTAAGACAATTCTTTTAAAAAAAATAGCAGACTTTGATGATCCACAAAACATGCACAGCTGGATAAAATGAGCATAATAAGGCAAAGTAATAACACAGTTTTTCCCAACAACAACATTATTTATTCCAACAGAAAAAGGAACACAACACAAAACTTGGAAGTGACTGGTGTGAAGGAACTTCTGTGCGATGTAGTAATGTAGAAAATGTGACCGCTGCTATTGTAGGGGTTAGTAAATTTGCAAACAACAAACCATTTTGATCTTTACAAAGTGAGTTGTCAGCAGCTGTGTGCTTTCTTCTAAATCCTGCCTCTTTTTCTCTGTGTGTCTTCACAAAAACAATCTCTACCCACAGCGTGTTTGTAGTATTTACAGATTCTGATCTTTTTTCTTAATTCTGTCTTATTCTTATTTGACTTTGCCAGAAAAACAGAGTTCATCAGCAGTTACATGAGCATCTCCAGGATGCCATGTCTTTCTTAAAGGATGTCTGCGAGGTACTCTTCAGATAGAGTCTTCATCCATTACGTGTTCCATACATTGTTTTGTTTTCTTGCACAAGTTCGACTGCATTCTTCACAGTGAAATGCACTTTCATTTATTACTACCTTTGTTACCTTTTTGTCATGGTATGTTGTTTGTTTTTTTTGTAGCCATACCAGCTTGCAGTAATCAGCTTAGGTGCAGATGAAAATGAAATTAAGTGGCTACAGTGCCTCTGTTCATTTTAAAAACAAATGAGAACATATGTTGACTTCACCAACTCAAGCTGAAATGGCTCATTTGATCTTGCATTTGAATTGCCTTCTTTATCTTATGTTTTTTTTTTCTCTCACCATACAATCAGCATTTTCAATTTTTGTCCTAATGTGCTTATACTAAGCTCCTCTGTCCTTCTTTTCCTCCCTTCTTCCTCTCCCTAACCCTTCATTTCTCAATCCCTTTGGTCCTCCCAGTCTCGAATGGAGGATCGTCTGGACAGATTGGATGATGCAATCCTTGTTCTGAGGAACCACGCAGTGGGCTCCACCGCCAGTCTGCCCAGCGACATACACAGTCTGCTGGGACAGGCACAAAATGGGCCAATAACAGCCATTGGACCAAATTTTCCTGCCTCTGCATTGGTTCCAAGTCGGACTGCAGCGATGGTATGATAACTTCATATAAGTATTTATTTATTCCTGTAAGGTATTTTTCAAACTACCCCACATAACACACCTCAGCCACCTGCTCAAAACAGGGGAGAATTTTTCCACAAATGAACAGTTGAATTTATACCGGCATATTTTCCATAAGTGTAACGGCTGGCCGAAGGCTCACCCTCCTCTTGAGAGCGGCTGTATACACAAGGGTGAAAGAGAAATGAGGAAAACAGGCGCAAAGGAGTGAAGTTGTGCTTTGGTGTAGGATGTGTTTGTGTGTTGCACTCCTTTTAGAGTTAAACTCGAAGCCTCTTGAGAAACAGGGGAATGCAGGTCTCGGTATAAATCATGACGTGTTCACCCATCCTCCATCCGAGGTATTTGATTTTACAGAGCCAGGAGATTTGAACACATCTGCAGTGGAAATTAAAATGGGATGGCTTGTCCAACTGTAATCCGGAGGTGTTTGGAAAAAATTTGGAACACACACAATTTAAAAAAACAAACAAACAAAAAAAACCATGCTGAATCAACTTTAATATGTGAAGATGTTTAGAATACTTTTTTGTAAGATAAATGATGGAAGGGAAAGTCAGACAATGAAAGATGATAAGTTGTATGATTTGTGCAGACTGCTTTAGAGTTTTGGTATGCCAATTATTAGCTGTAAATTTGATGTTACCTGCTAATTCAGACCTAAATCAAGCTTGCTTTCTATAAAAAAAAACATTTTTAATTTATTTATATAATTGCATTTTTATCTACTTCTTAATTTTGACAATTATAACTCAATTAAAATCTCTTTTTTGAGATTGGTACATTTGTTTTCTTTATTTCGTCAGCTAATACATATTTTCATTATTAATTACAGTCAGTAAAATGACAAACTAGTAAAATATTCAGTGAAGTATCAAATTACTGTCATACAGTAAGGCAAATAGGTTCTCACAATCTGAAAATTGTTGTTTTTGCTTGTAAATTGATTATTAATCAGTTATTAAATATCTACTGATTATTATTCTGTGAATGCACTCATTGTTTCAGCTCCAGCATGTTTAAATTTTCTCTGCAAAACAAACAGAAGCACACACACTGAGTAAAGTATTTTCTTAAAGAAAGAATGGAAAGATGTATTTCTTGTTAGATTTGTGCAGACTGGTGTTTTAGTGTTTATTCTTCACTTTTGTTTTCTTGACATGATCATCAAAGCTGAGCTCACTTGCAAACTTTAATTTATTTTTAATGCCGTTGTTTTTGTTTGTTTTAAGGCGATATTTTTCCTGTTGTTGGTTGTTTTCACTCTGACGCTGAGGCTGTTGGGTAGCTTGTTTTGTCCCTTAACAAGAATTTTTCTGTGGTTGTCACAAGAGCTCAGTTTGATGTATTTGTTACAGAGAGCTGGGTTGTGGCAGTGATGTTGACCGACTGCGACTGTGAGATAGAACATACTGTGTCTGCACTAACACAGCACTTCCTGTGTGGGAAGAGGTCCCTTCAGACAGGGCTCAACAGCCTCGACACGGCACAGCCACAGGCTTTTTACTCCGGCTGCCACCCCGCCCTCTACCCTCTTCCACCCCTTTTCATCACTTCTTTTTAACAACCCAGGAAATCTGAATCGTTGGAAACGTGTGTCTGAACCCGCAGCCTCCACCCAAATAGAGGTCCTCAGCTGTATGGTAATGAGGCCCAGCCGTGAAAATGGCAGCGTTCTTTTCTTGCCAGAGCCCCAGCCTCACTCCTCCTCCTCCAGACAAAGAGTTGTTTGGACACCTGTTGAGAGCGCAGCAAAGATTAGCGTAGCGCTGGGGAAGGGGAGGATCTCGGAGTGGTGGGGTTAACAGAGGCCAACAGTGACTGGGGATCGCATTCCAGAGGAAAAGAAGGAGATACTCTCCACCCTTAGTGATCATTTCCCCCGCCTTTCCTCAGTCCTTGAAAAGGGAAATCAAATAGCTTGAGACCATGTGGTAAAGCAGGGACTTTGTGGCACGACGTGGTGGGAGTTGACCATTTTTATGTTATGAACGTGGACAAAATAACAAGGAGATAGTCAGACTTTGGAGTGGGTTTAGCCTGACTTCTTTTGAAACTGAACACAGAAGGATTATTCTCCTTGTAGACATGAGAAACAGACGAGTCCTCAGTTGTGGTTACAGAAGAATGTCACAGCAGTGAGCATAAACAGACAAATGACGAGGGTATATATGGACCTGTAGCACAGGTGTTTCTTTTTTTTTTTTAACTTGATTTTATTATCTATTTTCTAACCTTAATTATGCATTGTAACACTGTTGTGGAGCGAATCTCCAAAGAACCGCCAGGTGTTGGTAATGACAGACTTGAATGGTCATTAAACCCTGAACTTGTCATATGCTCTGAGTATGAACACTGGTACAGACAGCATTTAATCTGAATTTCCTTCTTATTTCAAAATCATTTATTATATTAAACATATAAAAACACTTTTTTATCATGGACCTGTGTGGAAGGCTTAGCAATAATTACAAATAGGTATAACTGAGGTTCCTCATTCTGTTTAAAACCACAGGATTTTCCATTTTAGAATCTTGACCGGCCCTCTTCTCCTGCTCAAACGTACTGTTTTATGAACGGTCTCCAGTGAGCGTCTGCCTGCTTCCTTTCTTCACACGTCCTTCCTGTCTGTGTTGCAACAGGGTGGTGACGATGCTGCCAGCCTGAACAACAGCCATGGAGGCCTGCCCAGCACCGGCTCTACATCCAGCACAGAACTGAACCACCAAGTGGAAACATTCAGAGGTCAGATCCACCGCGCCATTTTAGCAACTCATTATTTCCCTGCACCGCATGATATGGACACGAATCAGTGTATGTATGATGTCTTAACTCTGCACTTATGTCACTAATAACAGGTCTTATTTCAGGCCTGGCTGGACAGGTGCCTGCAACCCTGGAGCTGAAGGTGGAGAAACAGGACAAGGATGAGATGCTTGACAGCATCTCCACTGATAACAAGTCAGATGACGAGAGTGAGAAAAGAGATATGAAGACACCCAGAGCAGGCCCACGCACAAGGTAAGAGCCTTTCAGTATGAAAACTCATGATATATTGTGTAAATAGGCTTAGTGTGAGAAAAATAATAATAAAGTACCAGGCCAAAGCATTTTATTAAGATGGCAGAAAGATAGGATAAGGCTTGAACTGTTGTCTCCCATATTTGACAGCAATCTGTACAGGAGTGCAAAACTACCAGAGTCCTGAACTGGTAAAGGGACAACAGTCTTTACCTTTACTGTCAATCAGTTTGAAATATAAAGTCATTTATTATACAGGCCTCAGTGTTTTACGTCATCATTTTTTTGTAATTTTTTCCATAAATATTTGGAGTTGAGGGACTAAACTACTTTGGCAGCTCTGCTGACAGAATCATTTCACATTAGACAAATGAATACACACACTACAGAAAAACCTGCAGCCAGTTAAAAACTGGGTCTCTGAAAATGGCCAGCACACAAACAAACAAAGACCACCCCTAAATAGAGGCTGCGGGGAAAAAACAATCCTTTCAGGCTGTCAGTTTTTGCATATGGCGTGCCTGCAAATGTTTCACAAAAAGGCACTCTTAAGAAGCAACAGATTTCACCAGGCAACAGTTACAGAGTTTGTATCACAGCATCTCGTGGGGAGTTTTGGAGATCTGTGTGGCAAAGCTTGTGGATGTTAGGTAAAATACTGCTGTATGTTTACAGTTCATTTGCTCATGCTGCATTTTGTTGACCGTCATGTTAGATTAGTGGAGCTGGTTTGACGACCGTCCCCTTGTTGCTGCAGATGACTAGATTTAAAGTAGTTATAGGGAAAAAAGTTGATTGAATAAGTTATTTCTTGCTGTTGTTTAAGCAGCGTTAGGCAGTAATTTATTAAGAAGAAATGAAAGCAGAAGGTTTGAGGTTTTGTTATATGAGACACTTGGAAGTTAAGGCTTGCCTTTAATGAAAGCCTGTGTGCAGTGGAAGTAAACAAAGATCCCAGTTATTATTTGAGGAAATGCGGTAACTAGTAGTCATATTAGTGAGTTGGAGCTGGTGAGAAACATTAAAAGTTTGTCTTAAATCCTCCTCAGTAACACTAGGAAAGCAAACAGTTTATACAGAGGTATTTATAGCTCCTATTCAAAAGTTCACTGAGCTTTATTTTTTAGATGAACCGTTATTAAGTTTGGGTTTTGGGTTAATTTTTGTCAAAGAAGAGGTAAAACCCCTTTGAACAGGAAACTAGACTATTAGATACTGCGAGTGGCTGTTGTGTTTTCTCTTTCTATTGTCAGATTCAATAATTTTAACATTATTTTTATTCTCATTCAGAGAGAGGGACCTCTGTTAATCGTATCTGCTTTGCATTGTGAGTTTTCCTTTAAAACAGTCTTGCTGATTTCTTCTCTCTCCTGCAGTATCACTGAAGATGAGGAGCTGAATCCCGAGCAGAAGGCTGAACGAGAGCGTGAGAGGAGGATGGCTAACAACGCTCGCGAACGCCTGAGGGTGCGAGACATCAACGAAGCCTTCAAAGAGCTGGGTCGCATGTGCCAGCTGCACCTGAAAAGCGAGAAGCCCCAGACTAAACTGCTCATCCTCCATCAGGCTGTGGCTGTCATACTTAGCTTGGAGCAGCAAGTCAGAGGTCAGTGTTGTAGCGGCAATTAACTGGAATGCTACATCACATCAAATCAGCCCTGACTCTTAAAAACACTTAGTGTTTTCACACAGTATTCCTGCAGGTGTTAATTTAATTTCAGTGTCACATCCAGAGAGGATACTGTACATGTGGAGTCATGAAAAGAAAAAATAGGGAACATTTCACTCCATGGAGCTGCCAACTGTGGATACCAGAATATCACAGACAGTATAGAAAGTGCAGGGAATTTATCCAGTTCAACTGTGATAATACAACAGCTGTTTCCCTATAGTGCTGTATTTATAGATATTAAAGTTAGTAATGATAAAAGATTCAAGCAAAAAAAAACAAAAACAAAAAAAACCTTTTCCTTAAAGCTTCAGCCTCTCTCTGAAATGCTTGATCTTCATTTGATTAAAAAAGCTTTAACAAATATTGGTAAAATAACGTTTTATCTGTGTCTCTCTGAACCCAAAGAGCGAAATCTGAACCCCAAAGCAGCCTGCCTTAAGAGAAGGGAGGAGGAAAAAGTGTCTGGGGGCTCAAGTGATGCCCAGCCAGCCCACACAGGAGTCCATCCAGGCCTGACCGACACACCCAACCCCATGGGCCACCTCTGAGTACGAGACAGGTACTCTCAGCTCTAACTGCAACCAACCGTCCATTATTTTCAGTATGACTTAAACTAAAAATGATGGTTTCCTCTAATAATTGATTAATCACTCATCTCATGTCAGTATCATCTCTTTTCTTTTCCTTTCTACATTTAGAATTGATATGATCATTTTAATTATTTCTTTCATCCTGTAATTCAGGGTTTTTCCTGGTATAATTGATGTTTAGTTTATTATGTAAGTCAGCATGATTGGTTTACCTTTGTGGTGCAAAAAGCAGTAAAGAAAGTTCTTTTTACTTTTTTATGTTTTCAGAAATTTCAAAAACTTTTGGATTAAAATGCAAAAAAACAGATCTCATTTATGTGTCATTATTTTCTATGAATTTTTAAGCTGCAGATGTCACACTGTGTCCATTCTTTGAATTATTGTGGTTTAGTAACAATGCAAATAGATAAGTGGCCAGTAAATGACTAAACCTCTGATGAAAAATCCAGCAGGTTCACAAGAAATATTCGATCGATCACAATCCATACAGTGTTATGGAGCATTAAAGCGCCAGCAATCACTAAGGGGGCAGATTTCACTGGCTGACTGGCCAGGTCGCACCCCCAAGCATGAGCGACAATTTTCCCCTCACAACCGAGAGGTTTGCTGGACGAGGACTTGAAACCAAATAGTGCGCTGCTTATTTGCAGTTCATGGATCAGAAACTGTTCAGTAAACACATTTTCAGACATAGTTTTGAGATATTTTGCAGACAGTGAAGTTAAGAAAACAAATATTGGAAATATTGGAAAGTCTGGTTGTTTCTGACTGTGTCATTGCTTGGCCGGGATTCTCGGTCTGCATCTTTGGCTGGGTTTTCCCGTGCTGCGTCACATTTTATTAGGGGAGTTACAAAAGTATATTTTATACTTGAGTAAATTTGGGGGAAGTCAAAAGCTCTTTGGTGGGTGCCAAAATTTTTTACCTGCAGGAAAAACCCTGTAATTATTGTGTATTAATTTGTAATTAGTCTGTAAGGTGCAGAAAAATGTCCATCGCAGTTTCTTAAATTGATTGTATTTTAAAGCCACAAAAGCAGGAAACAGTTCATTGCTAATTAATTTATGTCTAGACAGACTTTTTTATAAATATGTAAAACAGCAGGACTTTAATCGCAAGTTGTAACATTGAAGCTAAAATTCAGACAGCATCAGCTCAGTCCCTTTGATGTGCACCTCTGATCAGTGTATTTCTTACCTTCGTCTCCCCAGATCAGAGCGATGCAGATCATTTCTGTCCCGTCTGAGTCGGTGACCTTGCTTCCCAGTGACAGACAGGACTCACAGTTTGTGACACCAATTGGAGGAGACAGACCACTTGAAGCAAAACGACGAGTCTAACACAGTCCAATCCTAAGATTGAAGTAGAGCCAAGCGTCCAGCTCCCTGCGACCAGATTCCATCTGCAAATTTCTCCACCACAAGAAAAATCTTCAGCACATATCACTGTCTGCAAGAAGTGTGTTGCTTCTGAACAATCAGAGACTTCGCAATCTCCTCCAACCATATGTGGAAATTGCCTTGTGCCTAAACTAAATTGACGAATGCATTGTAACAGCAGTTGTTTTTGTTTGTCTGTTTGTTTTTTTTTTCCTATTTATTATATTATTGAGCTATAAAGTGTATGTCTAAAGGGAAAGTTTGGTAAATTCAAAGAGAAGCGTGCAGCTCTTCAGTCGATCTATAGTTTGCCAGTGTCACCTTTAAACCTGAGCACTCCACCCTGGGAAATCTTTGAGTCTGAGATGAGGGGAAAAATATTAGAGATTAATTTATTGGCCAGTTTAGAGTGATATTTATACCCAACAGAAAGTCATTATGAGCTGTTAGCTGAAAGACTGAAGCACCCCATAAAAAAATAAATAAATAAAGAAAGATTATATATTATTTATATTTTTGTTTTCCTCATTCTGCCACTGGCCACACGTGTAACCCAAACTACCTATGTTTGTTTCTGTGCAGTGTAGATCCATTTCTGTGCTACTGACCAGCAGATAACAGGTCCAGCTACAACAATATTGGAGGTGACACACAAACGGCAAACTGTAGCTTTACTGAAAGCTCAGATTTAGTTGTGGTTTTCTTCCCAGTAGTGAGCAGTGAAAATACAGAGAGCAAACCTTTTGCAAACCTTAGCATTCCCTGCATATTTTAGTGTCTTAACTAAAGGAAGAGGGGACTTCACTGCCCTTTCATTCCTTTGCCATATAGTGTTAAATGTAAGCCGTGACATATTTTTGCAGATTCTTCCTCCTGACGTCAGCACAGAAGTGGCTTGTTGTTTTTTTTCTTAATTATTTTGTTTCTGTTTTCTGCCACCAGCTAACCAGAGATCACTTTGATGAAGAAGTTAAACAAAAAAAAAACAAAAAACAAAGAAAAAATAAAAAACGACGACCACAGTTTCTCCTGGCCTGATGAACATATCGATTTTCTTTCTGTTAATATCTCGAGACATTAAATTCTAATAAGCGCAGGTACTCTGAGTAAAATTTAGTTATGCTTATTTGTTGTAACAAGTCCTTTCTGTCCAGCATTATAATTTCCAGTTTCAGTCAGCAGAGAAAACTTGTAAATTATTTTCAATGATGTTTTGATGGAAGCCGTGCTATACTCAGTACAGTAAAGCAGACTAAACATTTCATGGATTATTCTGAGTATCATTGAACTGTAGCATGATGATGATGATGATGATGATGATGATGAACAAAAGCAGGTTTTTTTTGTTTTGTTTTTTTATGTTCCAAGACATCGGTCATGGCTTTATTTCTTTCTCCCTATCAGTGTGCATGCTTTACATTTCTCCTTTTATTGAGTCTTTGGTCTTAAGACTTGCTTTATATTCCATTTATTTCTTTGTATATTGTGTTCTATCATTATTTACACCTTAAACAAGACTGCCGCATTCAGAATGAGTATTCTGTACAATAAAGGGACTTCAATTAGACTAAAAGGATGCCACAACATGAGTTTACATTAAATATGATTTAACAACTTCATTCAGCGAAGAAAAAGACCTGATCAGTTATTGTGTGTTCTCTGACTGAATGGGTCTTGTTCATCATTTCAGTATTCATGATCTTGTATTCATGTTGGCAGACTTTGAGGGTATAATGTATGTCACTTCCAGCTCTCTTCACTTCATTTTTTTTAAACTTCCTGTTCTTCCTGTATTTCTTTGCTCCTCTGTTTGCCAAGTTAGACTTTGCTGTATCCCCAGATGCTTTCCCTTGTATAATATATGACAAAAAAAAAAGAAAATCAAAAGAAAAAAAAAAACATTTGGCTTATTTTTCACTGTAGTTAGTCTTTTATACAATAATACTGTAAGAATATTTCTTGAATTCTAAATATTACTCTTTCTAGATTTTTGAAAGCAAAAGTTTTGAGTAAAAAGTTTCTTACTTTATTTTACTATATTAGATAGTAAAATGTACGGTTATTTACCATAACCTGTCCATTATTACAAGAAATTTACAAATGGCATCTCAAGAACACAGCTGAACTGCTGCTCGTAGTTTAGTACTTAAAAAGGCTTCGTATGAGCTCCAGATTCCTAAAAGCGCGACCTCCATCTTATTCCTCAGTCTCCGTTGTTGATTGATAAAAAGATTTGTTCTTGTGTCAAATAAAAGGTGTTGTTGATCCACATCGAAAAACTGCGGCAACAAGAATTTGAATTTTCTGTCTTTTTCAACAGAAAAACACGATGTATATAACATTTATGTTGCAATAAATGTGCCATCTTTTTTTAAACTCAATTGTATGTGCATTTATTTCTCTCATTCCCTCTCCATATTTACATTTTTCACCTCTGCATAATCTTTATTGTGTTACAATGCACAGGAAGGATGAGCTCGGAAACAATGGAGTTAATTTAGACTTCCTTATTGTTTTTCTTTAGGATTCTTTTGTTGTTTTTTGAGACATTTCTACAGTGGATTTAGGCCAAATGAGTGTTTTATAGTATGTAACTCTTTTTTGAAAGTAATACCAGTGGACCATTGTAGTCTGTATGAAAAGTACTATGAATATATGTTTCTATTTTTAATAAAGTGTGATAGCAGCGTACTGTACATGTGCTGTGCTCCTGCTTTCTTTGCATTTATATTTACTTAGAATAGAGACAGTTCCTCATTCCAGCCTAAAAAGGAAATGCATGAATATATCTATTAACTGGAAATCTTAAAAAATATTTGAATAAACTAATTTTCTGTATATTTTTTTTTGCATATATTTTGACATGCAAGAGAACCCCCACATAATAATACAATTTTAAAAGGTACATGAACTGAAAATAGTGCTGAAATCCAACTGATAAGTACAAACCTAAACCGTTTTTAATAAATGGTTTTGGTAGAAGTTGCTCTCTGTAACCTGCCGTACTCAATCTGCTACTTGTGCTGTGACTGAAGTTAATGAATCCCAAAAGTGTTGTGAAAATGCTGCTCTGAACCTGGAGGACTATTGTGCTGTAAATCTCAGAGCCCGTACATCTGCGCAGAATTATCTTCATGCAGATGTAAGCACTGAAGAGCACTCATCACATCCTGAGAGGTCTGATCTCGATTCATTCGTCTGACTGAGGTGACACTCAGAGCAAAAGTGCTGACTGCCGTTCTGTCTGTGGTGAGCTCAGCAATGCAACGTAAATCATAGCGGTCGCCGTTCATTATTCCTCGCAGGGATAAACAGAGCATGTGAGTGTGCCGGGCTCTGTCGGTGGTGGGTGTGCATGTTTTCTGTAGGAGTGGGACCACCATGTCTGAAGGCTGACTTCCTGTCATGGCTGCTGGCTGAGCCAGCTGACAGAAAGTCCTTGGCTCACATCCTTGAATCTCAACCAAAGAGCCTGCTGCTCCTCCTGCTCTAACAGTAAGATCATCCGCCTCTCTGCTACTTTCAGGATGCATGCTGAACTGAACAGGCCTCTTGTCTTCTGTTTCACTTTCTAATCTCAGCTCTTTAAGATTCAAGGCTTTTTGGCCATTTCAACAAAGTAAGTAGAACAGGATATCATATGCAGAGACTTCAGGGAGACACAAAGCAAGTGGTTAACTGTCAGTAATAGAAGTTTAAGTCATAAAATAATAAAAATAAAACAAGCACTCTCATAGCAAATGTTCTTAGAACCACAAAGTAACTGTTAAATGGACAAAAGCCCTCACAGCACAATAATAAATAAAGATATTACTTTTACTTAAATGCCCACATATGCACAAAAAGCATTACTGGATGCTCCTCCTGTCCACACTGGCTGGACAGAGATCTATTTCTGAAGCGATTTCAAGTGATGGACAAAATACCTAGTCCTAGTCCTTTCACATAACAAGTCTGGTAACTTCTATAGTTTGACTTTTTAGAATCAAATTCCCTCATTTAAGCATTCACTGACAGCATTTTCATGCTGAACTGTGGCAGAGGGGCAGTAACTCAAACTAAAGCATGACCTTTGCATCCTCTGTTGTTTCATCTGTATATTAATGAAGCAACTGGAATTTGTCCGCTCACTGTAACCTGCCAGATGTGCACTGATGGTATGTTTGTACATCTACATGCAAAAACCAGAAAGCAAGCCGCAGAACAACAGCTACTAGACATCAAACTGGTTAACAAATCCATGTTTACACATCAGTGTCAGTAAAACAGTGTGCTACTATCTGAATCTGTGCTGCAAATACAGCTCCAGATCCAGATAGTAGCATGGACCGGACTATCAGCAGTGAATGAATATACACTCACCGGTCACTTTATTAGGTACACCTTTCTATTTTTGAGTTGGACCCTCTTTTGCCTTCAGAACTGCATTAATTCCTCATGGAACAGATTCAACAAGGTGCTGAGACATTCCTCAGAGATTTTGGTCCATATTGACATGATAACATCACAAAGTTGTTGCAGATTTGTCAGCTGCGCATCCCATCCCATGATGTTAATCTCCTGTTCCACCACATCCCAAAGGTACTCTATTGGACTGAGATCTGGTGACTGTGGAGGCCATTTGAGTACAGTGAACTC
>VVAS01077282.1:8628-24666 GCA_015103295.1 Ptychochromis oligacanthus
TTTGCAGCTAAAAGTTGTTTTTTTTTTTTTTTTACAATTTT
This sequence comes from Ptychochromis oligacanthus, assembly GCA_015103295.1. NCBI lineage: Eukaryota > Metazoa > Chordata > Actinopteri > Cichliformes > Cichlidae > Ptychochromis > Ptychochromis oligacanthus. The sequence goes on from VVAS01077282.1 coordinate 8,670, forward strand.
CCTGTATTTACTGAATCAAGAAAGTCTATAATTTGCCCAGGGCTACCCAGACATTTGTGTACTTTATATTCTCATATATGTACTCATTGTCATTATTTATTTTGTATTTTTGTGTTGTTTTTTTGTCTAGCAACCTGTTGAATCTGTTCTCTGAGATCCAGTACTGGGATCGACTAAAGTTTGAGATCCCCCAGTGTGTATCTGACATTTACCACGACAGGGAGGACCTCAGAGGCCTGCGGGAGAGAGCACTGCTGCTGGTCAGGGAGTATAACAGGTCTGACACACACCTACATGAAGAGGAAACAAATATGCTTGCATGCTTGTAACATTACCCACCAACATCATTCATTTTTCAGCTCTAGAGCCTGACCTACTGTTATGTTGTAAACACATTTTTTGAAGTCACGTCCCTTCTTAAACAAGCACTACTTACTGAGTTGAAAACAAGATTATTATTCAGTGAGCTAATCAACAGTCATTCTTCTTCTCGCAAGCAGTTGCCATCTGTGTAATATGGGACCTTTAACTTTTTGTGTGGTGTGGCACTGAAGTGTCATCAGTCTACACTCTTGACTGGTGTTTATTTACAGTAAAAGTTGAAAAGGAATGCATCCACATAAGAACAGCTCTGCACATATATCACAATTGTGAAAATATTGTTTTGATAGCTATACAGTAAGTAACCCAGATACAAAGAGTTATGCCCTCTAGAACTATCATGTAGGACAGACTACCCTGAGCCTGTTTTTGTAGCACTGTAACATAACTGGTACTGATCAGTATTTGCCTGTTGCAAATACTGATCAGTACCAGTTAAGCACTAAAATGTTTGCTTCCCTCAGCTAACAGAGTAAGACGTTCCAGGGGATTCAAAATGATTGTGCAGCTACACAGTGACAAACACAGAGAAAGACATACACTCAGCAAAGCTGGCATCTGTTCAATGATCTTGTCTGTTCCATTAGTATTCAATTAGTAAACGAAACATATTTACCTAATGTCCTTCTTACCTGTGTGTCATGTCTGTGTGTAAGGATCATAGGAATGTTGTCTCCTGACGAGTTGGGTCTGTTTCGGGAAAAAATACGTTTCATTGATAAGAAGATACAGCCCGGTCTGACCAAACTCCTGTGGTTGTCTAAGGGAGCTTCTAATGTCTTCATCCGTGACTGTCTCCTGCATGTTGACAAGGTTGTAAAATGCACTTCACCCCTTCCAGATATTTTCTTTTGAACCTTAGACTGGTGGCAAAAATGACCTGTAGGTTAGATAAGTGGCTAAATAGAGAGATGAATCGATAAACCTGCTGACAAAGGTTGCATTTAGAACTTAAGCACAGTGTTGATAGAAGTATGCATTCAGGAGACAGGACTAAAGTAACAACAAACTCATTTACCTTAACTGTAGCATGTTTTTTTTGACTTGTAATAAACCCCTTTAGATGATTCTTACTTAGTATCCTCTCTTGTCTCCTTTCCTCTTATTTTAACAACATTACAGCTCCAGTTGATAGTTGATAGTTACAAAGTGTCCAGTCTATCCATCTCCAACCACTGTCGCCAGATTAGTGAAGCACTCCTGGTTAAACTGGATGGAAAAACTGTGTACAGGTAACAACAGATAGTGTGTTTTATTTTCATTGCATTGTAAGCCTGTCCAGTAAATATACAAAATGCATTCAACATGAAGATGTTATTTAATTCATTTAATTTTAAACACCACACAAATTTAATTTAGGAACCTGGAGTTTGAGGATGACCAGAAGGCTCACCAGCATAGCCAACTCCAAATACTTCGCTCAGCACACCAGGATATTGCCAATATCATGACCCGGATCCACGACATCTTGGCAAATGATGGACCTGAGGTATGTTCTGTGTTCATCTGTCATTACATTACTGGGGGCATTCAAACAGAAACTCCCTGTGGCAGCTAGGATAGCCCCCCCCCCCCTGAATTGGATAAGCCGAAGAAAATGGATGGCTGGATGGATGGATGGATGTTGACTCATCTGGCACTTATTTAATATTTATGTGAGTGTATCTATAAGATATGCTTTAAGTAAGTATTAAGTATTGAGTCATGTAGCTTGTTTCACAAGCAGTTGAACTTAGAAAAAAAAAATTAATTAAAAAACAGATAAATTAAATTGAAAATATATGGACAGACACTTATTCCATACCTTCTTCTTGAGAGACAGATTTAGTAAGCCCTTAGTATCAGTTACCGCCCAGGTTTCTATTACTGTATTTTGTGTGTAAAATTTGTACAATGGTTTTTAAGGTCCAAGAGCACTGGGTGACCTATTCAGAGAAGGTGGATCATATGATCGAAAAAGCTTTCAGGACTAACATCAAAAACTCCTTGAAGAAGCTATCCAGAGCCATCAATGGTGACAGCAAGACAACACCTAATCCCTTGTTTAAAGTCCTTGTTACACTGCGCAGAGCATCTCCGCAAATCACACCAAAGGTACCAGCAAACTATTTTAATCCAGTTAGGTCATTTGATAGTGATCTGTCTACAGTATGAAGGGATATGTCCATGTGTGCTCATTGTATTTAAGCATATTTGATGTCAATGGCCCCCTGTCTTTTAAAAAGTAAAAAAAAAAAAGAAAAAGAAAAATTCCAGAAAAGTGAGTGTGTGTATATGTGTGTCTTTTTTAACAGGTGGAGTTTTCCCCAACTCCCAGAAAGCTTGCTCAGGTTGTGAACATTATGCCTCAGCTCATCATTATCATCTCAGAATTTAAACGACTTCCTGAACTTCTCTCCAGCAAAGGGTCCCATAGGAATCCCATACACATCAATATAGGTTGGAAAACCCAATTTAAAACATAAGAATGTAGTATATACAAATATGCGAATGTGTCTCGCTGTCTGTCCTTCTACTCTTTATCTGGTGTAACCCTGATACTGTTTGATCTGTCAGAGCAAGACGAGGGGATAAAAAAGATTCAGGCTGCAATTGCCTCAGGGATGACAGCCAATGCCAGCCACCTGCAGGCATATTTAAAAACCTGGGACAAATACAGGGACATCTGGGAGATGAATAAGGATTCCATTATACAGCGCTATCAGAGACTTAACCTACCACTATCTTCTTTTGACGCAGATATACAAAGGTACTGTGAAATAAAAACTCTTTAACATCATTCATCAGTTGATACATCTAAGAAGTTTTTTTTTTGCTGCAGAAGCATGAGAATACATAGTAAGAAACTGTTAAAAATGCCCCAGATATACAGTATATATAAAGTGAACTTTTGTTTCATTTTTGTCAAGAATTCTTTAAAGGTCCTTGTTTACATTATGAAAATGCATTAATTTGCCTCTTCTGCAAATTTCTGTCTTGTCTTGACTACCAGGTACTCAGAGAAGGCCAATAGTGTTCAACAGGAAGAGACGGTATTTAACATCCAGTTTGTCATGCTGGACTGTTCGCCACTCAAGTCCTCCTTGGTGCAGCACTGCAATGAGTGGCAAACCAAGTTCACTCAGCTTCTTAGTCACATGGCCAGCATGCGGCTGAAAGAACTTCATGCCTTTCTGCATGACAATGCCAACAGGTAGGAAGTCAGTGAAATAACTTTACTTTCAAGGGGTATTTATATACACTATATTGCCAAAAGTATTCACTCATCTGCCTTCACACGCATATGAACTTGAGTGACATCCCATTCTTAATCCATAGGGTTTAATATGATGTCGGCCTACCCTTTGCAGCTATAACAGCTTCAACTCTTCTGGGCAGGCTTTCCACAAGGTTTAGGAATGTGTTTATGAGAATTTATTGATTTTATACACCTGTGGCCATGGAAGTGATTGGAACACCTGAATTCAGTGATTTGGATGGGTGAGTGAATACTTTTTAGCAATATAGTGTATGTCACAGGTCATCACTGTAACTCTGTGACTCAGTAGATGCTTTCTTGTGAACATGATTACTGAAGATGTAATATCAGAGGACTGATTTATAGAAATTCTATTCTGACTTAATGTCAATACTTAATGTTATTTGATTTTATATTTTATAAATTAAGAAATAGACTGTCAGTGAGAAAAAGACATCAGTTATGTTTGGTTTGTGCGTGTGTGTGTGTGTGTTTGACATGTATGACATTCGAATTGAATGTCAGTACTTCTTTGCCTGAAGCCCGTAACAACAACATCTATAGGTCAGCCCACGCAGTGCAGACTGATATGCCCACCCACGCTTGCAGTCTTGTGCACTTTGGCAAGCATCTCCCACATCAGAAAAATATGTATAGTACACTTAACCTGCATTTGATACAATCGTTTCCAAACTGAGCTTCAAAATAGTAGGCAGAGCTAAGTGTATTTCATTAAGCAGAGATCATGTGAAAGACTTGAACGTAATGTATTGAAGCAGAGTTTGAAAAGTAACATGTTTGAGTCAGATGAAGCAACATAGCAGAGCAGAGTCCAAACAAAGGCAGGAAGTAGGACATAGTTTAGACATGAAGAAGGTTTATGTTTGGTGTGACATGTTGGATTTAGAATTAATATTATTTAGTCATGTCCAAATATTGTAGTTATGCAGAACATCCACACGTACCATTAATTTCTTCTTAATATTATACCATATCATGCCAACCTTATTTTTATCTTGCATATTTGTCACTGTCAATACAGCTATTTAGCTAAGGCCTTAATAGAACTTGAGTGTTTCTTGTAGCCTACTGTATTTGTATTTTCAGGAGTCACAGGATCTCATCTGTCCTCGGGTTGGATTTATTTAACTTTTGATTGCTTTAGTCTTAAGAAGAAGATGAAGGAACATCCAGTTAAAATTTCAGACAAATATTGTGCTAAAGCTGGTCCCACTCTGTGTTATGTTTGTTTGTATGCACTGTGTGTATGTTTAGGCTGAGAAAAACTCCCCAGACACTGGCAGAGCTTGGTGAGAGCCAAAAGCTCTTGGAGACTCTCCAGGCCAATTTGGACAAGACAAAGGCTCAGATTCCTCTCATCCATGAACAGTTTGCCATCCTCAACAAATATGAAGTCCCAGTGGAACAGGACGTATGTACCTTGTTCATCCCTAAACAAACATATAAAGCATATGTGCTTGTGTATGAATTATATACAACCACATTTGATTTTACCATTGTGTTTGCACCTCTGCAATGTCTGTCAAATGTGCTCTCTCAAACATTCAGATAGTGAAAGACTGCTGGAGTTCTCTGTGTATTATATGCCAAAAAAAATATCATATCTTGCTGACAGTAATTGTGCAGTTATGCAGAGAGAAGTTTGTCATTCGTTGACTTCATATAACGTAGCAAAACATACTGTAGCAGAAAGAGGTTAAAAAAAAACATCTTTTTTAATCAAAGCCACATTTATTTTGCACAACATGAAGATTACTGAACATCTGCACATGCATACACACTGTTGAAAGATGTCTAAGAAATACTTTCCCTCTAATCATTATTCAATTTTGCCAATCCTGTTGGGTTTATCTGCAGGTAGAGGAATTGCGTGATGTGCTGAATGGGGAATGGGTATGGTTCCAGCAGGTGTTGATTGACAGTGAAATCATGCTGCAGAAGCACAAGGAGAAGTTTAAGAACAGCCTCATCCTCTCCTTTGAGGAGTTCAAGAAGAAGATTGAGGCCACTGTGCAGGAGTTCAGTGCCAAAGGTAAATATTTATCAATTGAAAATAAATACAAAAAATTTCTAACATTAAAGATTTAAGGAAGTGTTTCAGATTTACCCTTTATAAACAGAAACGATACTAAGAGATATTAAGTAGTATAAGTAATTTAAGTAATATAAATATATTACAGTAATATATTAAGAGATACTTTCCTTGGTAGAAACAGTAAGACTTAATCTTTATTGTTAGTTTCTCAAGCTTATATCAATCTTACTGTGTTGGGAGAAGTCATGTTTATTCTTCATGTTGAAATCTGTGTCTGTTGTTGCTAAACACTAAGGTATGGTTTATGTTTAAACATATAAATGTCTATGTTTATGTGTTTGTCTGCTTTTTCATGTGTGCATATCTCCCTACGTTTTTGCATTTGAATATCCAGGTCCATTTAACAGTGGACTCAGCACTGACTTGGCCTTAAAACAAATAGCAGAACATCGTAGCCAACTGGAGACTCTGAAACAGGAAGAGAACACCATCCATGTTGGGCTGAGGTTCTTCAAAATAGAGCAAGCCCCTTCCAGAAGCATCCGGACTCTGGAGAAGGTCTGAAACTGCACTAGGCTCATAGTCTTAACATATTAGTGTGATGCTCTTGGCCCAGCACAGTGACATTTGATGATATATAAACCTTACTAAGATGTTATATCGTTGTAGGAAATTGATAGGACAAAAGACAAATGAGATGATATGCAGCAAAACTTCCCAAGCTGATTCAAATCCAAAATATTGCAGTGTTTATTTTAAAGAAATAATTTAAATATGCAAGAAGTATGTAGTGATTGAGCTTTTGTATTTGTGTCTCTATGTGCTGTGTAGGACTTGGACCAGCTGCAGCAGGTCTGGGACATCACAGAGGAATGGAATACCGACTGGAATATCTGGAAGGTTGGTCAGTTTGCTAAGCTGCAGACTGACAGCATGGAGAGCACATCACAGGAAATGTTCAAAAAACTCCATAAACTCCAGCGAGATCTCAAGGTCAGTTCTGCCACACAGGGTTTTGTTAAAGAGCTGTCTAGTGACTGCTAAATTTACAGAATGTGCTGCTAACATCATAAAATGCACTGCTTAACAATAATAAATGTCCCTGAAGGTATTACATTTCGATTACACAGTGAGGATGTGATCTTTGTCTGATTGCAGGATAAACAGTGGGATATTATAGATTTCTCCAAGAACAAGACTGACCAGTTCAAGCAGATCATCCCGCTCATTGCTGATCTCAGGAACCCAGCCATGAGAGACAGGTACTAACTGAAACCAAGATATCTTTTGTCATTTCAGTATATGTTGGAGCTGTTAAAACACATGAATCATCCATGTGGGATGATTAATGGGATTGGTTTACAACTTTGACTAATTAGATAGACATTAAGTGTATTTCCAAATACACTGAATGTCGATTATAGCTAAATTGCCAGTGTCTTAAAAGGAAAGCATCCAGAAAGTGTTAGTTGACACTCACTTTCCTCTCATACATGCCACTTCTTTCCTAAAATTCTCTTGTATTTTTCCAGGTCTGTGTAGCATTTAATTTAGTAAATATAATAATGTGGGAGGTTATAATGTAGAGCGGTGTCTATTATAACCTCCACATTATTATATTTGATGTAAAGCTGCAACATTTTTTAGATTTATGTAGAGCAGTGTCTGATAAATCTAAAAATGTTACATCTTTAGTGTCATCACAGATTTTAAATAAAGAGGTATGACCACATAGCCAACATGTGTGGCTTGACTTGGTAATAGTCATCTGAAAGCTGCTACCAGTTACCTTTACATTTTTCTCTAGCTGCCCTTCAGAGTAAAGTGAGGCTAATACTAACTGTACTTAAAATGCTTCTTTCAGGCACTGGAAGCAGATCTCTAAAGAGCTGCAGTGTTCTTTTGACCCAACCAGTGCAGAATTCACCCTGGAAAAGATCATATCTCTTGGCTTCAGCATGTATACTGACAAAATCTGTGAGATCTCTGGAGCCGCCACCAAGGAACTCTCCATAGAACAGGTCTGGTCTTTTTCACAAATATAGGCAGGCCCTCACTGGGCATTTTTGTAGCACCGTGAGTGATGTAGAGTATGAAAGGAGCAGTTGTTTGATGAGATTTAGTCAGTCAAAAATTTTTAACCTGTCAGAATCTGAAATTTACTTTCTCCATTACATTTCAGAAAATGTTTCCTTCTTAGGGCTCTAAGAAGGAAAGTTACTTTTTGTATTACTGATAAAATCTTTTTCCTTAATAGTCATATTTGTAAAGAAATTAAAAATCACTGAAAAATTTAGAGTAAATTTAATAGAATTATGAGTCCAAAAATGTTTGCCAAAAGACAAGTCATACTGTGTAGATCACAAAGTGATTCCATATCCATTTTCTGCCGCACCTCTGAGATACTGAAACTCCTCCACTCATCCCTGACCCAGAGTGGGCCTTCCACCTTTTTTCCGGCCAAGACCAACCACCTCATACTTGGAGGTGCTAATTCTCATTCCTGCCACTTCACACTCAGCAGCGGGAATGAGAATCTCTTGTAAGAGACCACAAGCGAGAAAGAAAAAAAGAAATGTTGTCATTATGCAAATTTAGAGGTTCTCCATCCCCAGTGAATTCAAACACTAGTTGTGAGTTGTTTCCTGTTATTAATTATCAAGACATATGATTGTATCATCAAGCTTGGTCAATAAGAAAAGAATGGAAATGTTTCCTTCTCATTTTCCTAGGTCCCAGTGTGTTCTTTTTTATTAACAATACGTTTTATGTGTGATGTTAAAGGGTCTGAAGGGTATTACCAAGACATGGCAGGAAACGCTCCTGGACATAGGACCTTACAAAGATGAAGGTCACTACCGGCTGAGGTGAGGAAATGAGTCTTTAAGCCATGGTTGAGTAAATGGTTCAAGAAGTTAGAATAAAGAATTGAATCTGTTTGTTGTCAGAGATGTATGAGCAGATGTGTGAGCGCGAATGCTCGGGCCATCTGCTGCATACAGACTGAGTCAGACCTCAGATCCAGTCTAATCAGCAGCCTGAGCCATTGCCACTGATTTGACAGAGCCACTGATCCAGAGTGAACATGATGAAAAGAGGCAGAGAAGGAGATAGACAGTGACACTGTAATTCAGCAGACTCCGTCCACAGCTAATACAGAACAGGCCACAGAGACTGTGCAGCAGTTGCACTGAAACATTGTTACTTCACTCTCTTACTTTTGATGCACTAACATTAGTCTTGGAATCCATTTTAAGTGATTATCAGTAGTCATGTTTACCCTTCCTGTGTTTCCCAGGGGCACAGAGGAGGTTTTCCAGGCACTGGAGGACAACCAAGTTGTTCTGTCCACAATGAAGGCATCTCGGTTTGTCAAAGCCTTTGAACAGGAGGTGGACCGCTGGGAGCGTCAGCTGTCCCATGTGCTGGAAGTCATTGAGATGATCCTTACTGTGCAACGGCACTGGATTTATTTGGAGGTATAAGAAACCAGACCTCAGAATACTTTACATTTTCAAAATACATTTGGTGTTTGGGTTTTCATCTTATTGGCTGTGAATATTCATCATTTGATGTACACATTCATTATTTTTTATCTATTGTTATGTGCATGCAAAGGAAAGATGAAGTTTCATATGTTGATAATTTAATTGAATGTCGTCATTTAAATTTTCATCCACAGCCATCTTATTTTGGCTTTCTCATTTCAGTTTTCTTGCTGTTCTCTTTGATCATTTCATTATCCTCTTTTTTCTGTATAAAGTTAAGCTCTCTCTACTCCTTAGTCTGTCTCTGTAACTACATATTTCAATATTTTTCCATTTCCTTAGAACATTTTCCAAGGAAAGGACATCAGGGAGCAGTTGCCTCATGAGTGCAAAGAGTTTGAAGACATTAGTTCTAGTTGGAAAACCATTATGGGCCGTCTCCACAAGGATAAAAATGCCTTGCAGGGAACACACCACCCTGGTATGGCATGTTACTTTAAAGAATGTACTCTTATTAAAATGGTACTACACAGTCATTTTTTCTTTAGTGTCTTTAGGCCATAAAAATAATTTTTAAAACTCTATAGTAATATTTCATGAGTTCAAAGCCTAAATGTAAATTTTAAACTTGTTTTGTGAGGCAAAACATAAGACTTCATGTTGTCATATTGCATTCTGTGAGTACAGTATGATGATCTGCAACTTTTTGGGGAAATGTGTCTCATAATTTTCATCATATAAGATGTAAGATTTAGAATATCAAAGAGGATATCCAAAAATACAGATTTGAATGTGCTAATTAACACATCTGTGATGACTGAATGCAGTAAAAGAGACTTCTCAGTCATCTAATTATAAAATAAAAATGATTTTTAGAATTTTACATTTAATTCTATAACCAACCTCTCCTTTGTGTCTTGTAGGCTTGCCAGAGAAGCTGTCAGAGATGAGTATCAAGTTGGAGGAAATCCTGAAGGCCTTGGACATATACCTGGAGACCAAAAGGCAGATCTTCCCAAGGTTCTATTTCCTGTCCAATGATGATGTACTGGAGATCTTGGGACAGTCACAGAATCCAGACGCCATGCAGCCTCACCTGAAGAAGTGTTTTGACAACATCAAGAGCCTGCGTATTGAAAAGGCAGGGAAGCTCACACGCAGTGACAAGTGCTGCACTACTACTACCAACGAAAGAGTTAATTGAGGGCATTTAGTTAGATTTGGATCATTAATCACTACACATTTACATGGCTGATGTTTTTATATCTAAATTTTGCTGCAAAAGATGCAGTTTCATAGGCATTTAACTGGACTAATTGGACATAGCTAGAAAGAAAACACGTTAAAAACCACACCATGTGCACTGGAAACACTGAACTTTTTCCTAAGCGACTGGTGTTTTTTAAAAATGTGTGTTTCATAGATGGGCAGTAAACCAGAAGCTACCGGGATGTTCTCTGCTGATGGGGAGTTTATTCCTTTCATTCTTCCAGTGCGACTGGACAGACCTGTGGAGGTACAGCACTAAGGATGATTATGATTGAAATCTGAAAGGGATGTTGATGTGATAAATCTGACAGTGAACACAATGAAGAAGGTCACGATAGAGAATGTGAGCACCATTTTATTTGTGTGCATGCAGGATTGGCTATGTGAGATCGAGAAGACCATGCGTGATACACTAAAGGACTGCCTAAAGGACTGCCTTGTAGATTTGAAGAGGATAACAGGATCAAGAGACAAATGGGTCAAAGCTTGGCCAGGACAAGTACGTCTCTTTTTGGCTTTTCCCTCATAAACTGCCCGTCCTGCTCTTTACTTACTTATCTGATATTCTGATTTACTGACTGACACTGATACAGTTACAGGATTTTGACTTAACCTGCAAAGGACATGAAAGTCACTGTCCTCGGTGGCGTAGTTTTTTTTTTCCTTTTTTCTTTTTTTTTCCCCACTGTATAGCCTGTTATCCTGAACATCCTGTTATTAATATACAAATCCCAATGGCTGAAGTAAAACTTGCTTCTTTCCATTTTCAGAGTTTTTGCTCAATTTGTGTATTTGGATAGTTGAAGTAATACCTTTCTGTACACAACTTACATTTTGTTTGCATCAAATTTATAGCATTGTCTCTTTAGTTTGTAGAGAAGTCATTGTACTTGCAACTTGTATAATTTAAATGTTAAAGTAAGATTAAAATGAGGATAATTTCTTCCTGTTTCAGATGCTAATTACAGCCAGTCAGATTCAGTGGACCTCTGATGTCACAAGAGCTCTCGTTATCAGCAAGGAAAGAGCTGACAAGGCCTCCCTTAAGTCCATGAAGAGGAAACAGGTTTGACTGACTGACTGTCACTTAACCAAACTTTTCTGAAGGTGTATAAATACCATATTTGTTTTTGGAGGTGTCATTATACAAAAACATTTAGGTATTCAGGTCAGTGCTGGTATTATGTGCAGTTTTTGTGCGTAGCTGACATATGACCAGGCTTCCAATAAAATTGTTGAACATTTGCTACAATTGTCTTTCTCAGGTCTCCATGCTTCAGAGCTATTCAGAGATCATTCGGGACAACCTGCCCAAAGTCCTGCGTTTGAAGATAGTAGCGCTGGTCACAGTAGAGGTTCATGCTAGGGATGTCATTGACAAGCTGGCCAAGACAGGCTGCAACGATGTCAAAGCCTTTGAGTGGCTCTGCCAACTGCGGCTGTACTGGGAGAAGGAGAAGGAGAAGGTAAGCTGACCGCAAGACACAGATAGAACATGTGCGTAATGATAAATTTCTTTTACGAGTGAATTGTGGCAGTTAAAGGCACTTTTCTGCAGTACATGTATTCTGTTACATTATGACGTCTTTATCAATTTAGTACAAGTATAGTCAGTTTGGCACTGGTTTTGTTAGAAAACAGTACTCACTCTGAGATAGCCTGCTGTGCTTGGTATTTTTTTCTCATCCTGAACAGGCAAAGTTGAAAATATGAAACTAATCACTTTGGTTCGCTACATCAGCATATCATTTATTCAATCATATCACCACTTATTCTTCACAGCAATTTTGAATGTAATATCCTACACTTTTGGATTATATAATGTATTATATGACACATTTTTTATTTATAGCTATGGTGAGTGATAAATGAACCAACATGACCAAAATCTCTCAAAGGTCATTAAAGACCAGTTAATAACACTGATAAGACTTGTACTTGTTTTATCAGTACAAATGCTTATTACTCAGACTGACGCTGATTAGTAACTAGATCAGTGGCCACTGTTTTCTGTCAGACTGGGGTGTTCACCTCTGCTCAGCTGCTTTGATGGCTGTTGACTTTGTTCAGGTCGACTAGCTCTTCTCTTCTTCTGATGTTATCAGTCCACCTGTCCTTATCCATCTAATGGCAGCAGTTCAACTTTGCAAAACTGGCTGGGAGTTAGAAAGAAACTAAAAAAAAGGAAAGAAAAAACATGTGGTTTTGTTTTTACTCCAGCAGGATGCACTTGATTGCATAATCCGACAGACCAATGCAGAGTTCAAATATGGCTACGAGTACCTGGGCAACTCAGGTCGGCTCGTCATCACTCCACTTACTGACAGGTAACAGTCATTTACAGTACACAATTAATACACCATTTAACAAATACAGTTCATTATTTAGTCTGTAACTTAATGGTCATCAGGATATTACATTATATATCTGTGTACATATAAAAAAAACTATTTTTGATTTTTAACATATCCATTCTAAGGAATGATTTCCACAGTGGTTAATATTTTGCTTAATTAAATAGTACAAAATAATAAGTAAATAAATAAGTAAATAGATGCTGACACTGGCATATTAGCCTATTCTCTAGATAACATATTGACTTGTGTGCATTTGCATATAACAAGATTAGTGAAAGTTCTGTAAACACTTGTTTCAGTAAGGAGATGACTAATTGTAAGCTCAATTAGTTACCAGCCACGACATCCAGAGTATAATTATTTTCACCTTGAGCATCTCTGTGGCCCTAGAAAAAACCTACTTAGCAGGCACTGCCACAAAGGTGGTTTTGAATAGAGACAGTTTTGTCAACACAATAGCATCACAACCGTGCATGATACAGTCATAAATCTTTAGAGATGAGAAGTAGGGGTGGACCAAAATATTCAGCTAATCAGACATTTGTTTGTTGTTAGGTATTCTGTTTTCAATTTTGGATTTGGGTGGTAATTTATGTAGAAAATGGAAAATATATACCATTTCAGCTTGACTTTGGCCTAAGATTTAGTGACTTTTCAAACCACTTTAGCAACTTTTTTCCAAAGAATTGCTTAGCATCCGATCCATGGTATGCAGAGGTTGTATAGGCACGCCTCTCTCCATTTTCTCTTTTAAGCGACTGACAAAGAGATGCACATTAACAGTGTTCTTGTTGTCCTTTTGTTACCCAGATAGACCCTGTGCACTGTATGTGAAATAAAAAACAAGAAAGTCATGTTTGTCTCTGAGTGCTAATTTTGCATGTAAATATAGCCAAAATCACAGCATAGCATCTTTAAGTTGTGTCTGTGGTGAATTTGTCAGATGATGTTGCAGTGACAAAGTCAGACACATGTCCTTACCAGGTCCTGTTCAGTGTAACCCATGGCCCCTTTCCCACATTATGCAAGACACAGTCACATAACTTTACAGGTGTTTAGCTGAGAATAAAATGAAAGCCAAATTTGAAAATGGGTGTGGTTTTACCCATTATTACTGAGTAAAAGGTATCCAAAATAGGAAGGCCGAAGGGACTGTCGCCCCTGTCCCACATTCTTCTTTAATATTTATGTATTCGTAGCTCTTCACATGATTTATCTTCATCTGTATAAGACATATGTTAGTCAGCTAGCTACGCGTGCTTACCAGGTATTGTTTTTAACTTGTGACTCTGTCTGAATGTGTGAGTGTTTGTGTCATAATGGCACATTGGAGAACATGACATCACATGTATTAAGTTAGATAACACCAAGTTCCATTTTGCATCTTGTGTGGGTAACAAAAATATTACTACAAAACTACACAACTAACTGCAGTGTTTATATTTGTATCCATATTGTGACATTTTTATACTGACTCTCTTTTGAGTACATGACAGTGTTTGACTTATTCAGGTGTTACATGACGCTGACAACAGCACTCCATCTCCACCGTGGGGGCTCTCCTAAAGGCCCAGCTGGTACTGGGAAGACAGAGACAGTAAAGGACCTAGGAAAAGCTCTAGGCATGTACGTCATTGTAGTCAACTGCTCTGAAGGATTGGACTACAAGTCCATGGGACGCATGTACTCTGGCCTGGCACAGGTAAGGAAGAGTGGTGATGATGACATGAGATGGTGATAATAACTGTAGTTAAAGTGTCATATATTGATATAATATATATCAATATATTATTGCTTCAACTTTCAGTTGAAATCTTTCTGGGTTTTAATAAGTTCTACGTTGCATTTTCTTTTTGTTTTGTTGACTGTATGCAGGCAAAATAATTTGCGTGTCAGCTAGAGAAAAAAACATAATGTACCCAAAACTCTTTATGAGACTGAATTTTTTCACTTCTCTCAGTTTAAAATCATTTTCAGATTTGTGTGTATTTCGTTGTGTCTACCTCAAATAGACAGGAGCATGGGGATGCTTTGATGAGTTCAACCGTATCAACATTGAAGTGTTGTCGGTGGTGGCCCAGCAGATCCTTTCCATTCTGTCTGCTCTCTCAGCTGTAGGGTCCAAGTTCCATTTTGAGGGACAGCACATCAGTCTGGTCAGGTCATGTGGCATCTTTATCACCATGAATCCCGGTAGGTCAACACAATTGATGGGTTTTATTCACTCAAAAAAAAGGGTAATTTTTTTGATGACCGTTACAAATGACCAGTTCCAAATCTAATCTATTTTCTCCATTTCATTTGTATTTTTTCCTAAGGTTATGCTGGCCGTACTGAGCTTCCTGACAACCTTAAGTCCATGTTCAGACCTATATCAATGGTGGTGCCAGACTCTACTCTAATCGCTGAAATCCTGCTCTTTGGTGAGGGCTTCAACAACTGCAAGGTACCAACCCTAGATGGAAACTGTATACTAGTTTTGTTCTCTGAAGATTATAGACTTCAGTGTGTTTTTAGTTAAAGGCATTAGATTTATTGTTGTACATGTTACAGATAGTAGAGAAACACAAGTATGTTGCTTTGGTTATTTAGTGCAATAAAACCCTGAGATACCCTGCAGGAATGATACTACAAGCAAGTGTTTAAATGTTGTTGCTGCTTGAAAGCCAGTGACTAAAGAGTTGGAGTTTATCCAAGAACATAAAGAGATTCCATTACTCTATGTAACTGTCACTATTAATTGAGATTTGTGATGAGGGCAAGCCCTTGTCCACTGAGGAAGCAGGTCACAGACAATACTGCAGACAGTTATCATCCTTCTATTTTCTTCTGCTTACCCAATTCAGAGTATCAGGGGAGCTGGAGCCTATTCCAGCTGTCACAGGGTGAAAGGCGCGGCACATCCTGGACAGGTCACCAGGCTATCACAGGGCTAACACAGAGAGACAGACAACCATTCACACATTCACACCTACAGCCAATTTAGAATCACCAATTAATCCAGAGAGAACCCACACAAGCATGGGGACAACTCCACACAGAAAGGCCCCAGCCAGCCGATGGATTGAAACCCAGAACCTTCTTGCTGTGAGGCAACAGTGCAGACCACTGCAAAACCATGCTGCCCAGTTATCATAAGGACTGTTTTCTTTTTTTACCAGAAAGCATTTCCCATTTTAAATTATTGTTACTGTTTATACGTTGCCTT
>VVAS01077285.1:2724-18802 GCA_015103295.1 Ptychochromis oligacanthus
TTTATAATAATTTTTTTTTTTTTTTTTTTTTTTTTTTTTACTGCAATATGGTGACCCTGAGGTGCAGAACATAGCAACGTTTGACAAAACATAACAAGCTGTGATGCTCCATTGTGTTAGACCGAAAGCCAGTTTGGCTGCTTTTATAATTGTCCTTCCACTTATTTATTTAATTATTCATTTATTTAATTATTTATGAAACTGACCACAGCTTTATGTGCTGGATGGGGTTCAGTAACCTGCTAAAGCTATGCATCAGGTTCACGCAGACACTGCACTAATTGACAGATTTTTCCCAGCGTTTCATTCTTGACGTAATTTGTCCACTGAACGTGTAGCATCAAGTCTCTTTTTTAAAAGTATGAACTTCATTCAGCTCATTAACGATGAGTGGGCTGTATTATGAAGTGGTGAAGTTTTAAGCCAGCAGAAGGAGGAAATCGAATGGCCTAAAGGTGTTATGCAGAAACATTTTGCACTTGGCTATTTTCCTGCCTTGTAAATGTCATATTTTGTAAAGTTTTCACAAGTTTCACATGTTGCAGACAGAAGCTGAATACAGAGACGTCTGCAGACTTAGGCTGGTTATAAGGGAGACCATAATCTGAAAAAAACAATGTTCCCTTTTCAGAACGAGACATCTAAAAACCACAAGTGTTTGGTAAAAATGGTAAATGGACTGGTACTTATATAGCGACATATATGTCTAATGGACTAAACTGTGGCGTGCCCTCTTTTTAGTCCATTGCTTACTTGTTATGAGAATATTAGGGAGTAAGATGGAGTATTTTCATTAAACACTTCAAAATTTCAGATATGTAGGTTGACAGTAAGAGAGTTGCAAAAACACTGTTGCATTCATCCTGCTGGTGTGTGAAGTCCTCATGGTGATAGTGTTGCTGTGTCAGATGGCGGCCTTGTTTAAACCTGAAAATGTATGCATACTTTCATGGACCTCCATAATAAGGAGGCTTTTAGCCTTCTTACCTGCTCTCTTGAACCACCCCCGCATCCCCCAGTCGGCCTGTGTCTCGTTCCCTCCTGTGACCTCAAGGGGCTGTTTTTGTTCTCAGCTGCGGACCAGAAAATTATTACAAACACCAGCCTTCACTCGAGTATAACAGTGTTAAAACACCTTCACTTGGACTTTCAGTTTCCAGTTTCTTGAGGACATTGTTTTCCACGCTCATCATTTTCATTTCCTCTTTTGGAGTGGAAATGGAAACAGCTGGGCAGTTAACAGGTACAACTTTTTGCATACTGAAACCCCTTTGCAAAAGTTTAAAATAAGGACGTGTATAATGTTTTAATATGTATGACAGTGAGGATGGGGAATGCTTTGTTACCTCAGGATCAAAGTTCTTGGTAGAGAAAGGGAAAATGTTTGGGTTTCAGGTCACAGGAGTGCCTGCTGTGGGTATTGAGTGTCATTGTGTACAATCCCATCTGGAAACACGAGATACTCAGAACCTGCAGTTCAATGGTTAAACGTGTTGGTGTAGCATTATACTTGGAGGAGGATCACTCCTACTGTGTTCAGCCTGTTTGCTCAGTGTTGAAGAACCAGACACTGTCTGTTGGTTCACTAATAATTGCTCTTTTGGCCGCAAGGTCTTGGCAAAGGAACTGAGAGCAATGCAAGACAGTGCAGTTTGCTCTCAGGATTTCATTTAAGGCCACACTAATTGTGCAACTTTCACTGCCTACGTTTTTTTTTTTTGTAAGTTATTGTATTAGTTACCTGGCACTGGCTGTGATTTCTCTATAGTTATGAGATTGTCACATGGCTTATTGTTGGTGCGGATAGCTTTTTTTTTTATGCATACCAGTCACTTGTTGGTGTTTTGTGTTTCTTACAGCTTTGAGGATTAACACATTAGGATATATTGGGAGCTTAAAGGGCTCCTATTTTGGATATAAAGGAAAAACAAGGCCATTAAGGTTTCAGTGAAATGAAACTGAAATTGGAAATAAAGACTCAAAGTGAAAACTAAGGAAAAAATATAACCTATAATAACTGACACTGATTCATTGCCTTAACTGTGTGTGGACCAGTTGTGCCTATGTGCATAGTCATCCTCCATAAAGCCCATTTTGAGCCTGGAAAACCCTGTATACTCTTTCTAAGCTCTGTTTTTTTTTTCTTGGACTCTACAAGAGTACTTCCACGATTTGCACTTCAAAATAATCTTTATTTATCTTTTACTGGGTGTTGCTGCAGCCTCTCAGTTCACCCGCTGTCTGAAAAAAGCCCTTTTAGCTTGCTTCACCCTCCCTTTAAGCCAGCTTTCTTTTGACTGGTTGCCCCTCGTAAGGTTTAAACATTATATGGGCAGCTGTGTGCTGTGTTCAAAGTATCACACACCACAGCTGTGTGCTTGAGGTGGCCATATTAAGGATATCCCTTGTCTTTGACATCATAAGAATCAAAAACTGTCTGTTTTGGCTCACAGGTATCATGTCTACATATGTTGATCTCATTATTTAAAATTTTGGCCAAAATGCTCCACTACTGGAACTGTATATATAAGACACAAAATAAGGAAGAGCTTAATTGATCCTCCTTAATGCTAAAAACCATGCTAAAAAGTCAGTGTGTATTAAGCATAACAATAAATTGTCTTGTTCTTCATTTCAATCACAACTTCAATGGTGGAAAATGTGTGGTAGGGCTCTCTGGTTCTCTGCCCATACATTTATCAATAGACTGAAAATGGACCGATCTGGATGAATGAAGAGAGATCTGTTCCTGTTCTACAAAGCAGCGTTCACTCTCTTTTTGCTTTGCTCTCGGGTGTTAGTGAGTGTGTGGTGTACAGTGGTGATGATACAGTTAACCTGACTCCGTGGGTGTGCAAACTGGATAACCAGTCTCTGCTCCTCAAGCATCAAGCACACTCAGCTGTGCTGCACAGCATCAGTAGCTGTATTTATGCTGCTTTATGGAGCAGCTGAAGTCTAATATTTTGAATTTTCTCCTTGATTTTGGGGCTCAGATGATCACTTTGACAGAATGCAGTAGGTTGTAGAGAACTACTAATAACCCCTCAGACCTTCAAAGAATGCTGGTTCGTCTTTCCTTATCTGCCCTGGTTCCACTAACACTTCCCTCAGAGGCAAAAAGTTAATTGGCCCTGTATACTGCATGAGACAAAATGCTTGAGAGAGGTACCACCAATTGGAATTGGTCCAGTGGGATTGTTTGATGTTGACTAGATGGTCACAGCACCCTCATGTGGACATCTGTAACAGTAGCAGTTTTTCTGTGGCATCTTTTTATTGGGTTATTTTCTTAATTTCTATGGAAGTATGTTTTTTTTTGAGCGATTCAAGTCTGAGCAGTAGTAAACACGGCCTATGCAAAGCATCATTGAGGTAATCTCAGCATAAGATTTTTCTTAAAGTCTTATGCTGAGATTATGGCGAGTCTTACCTAATTTTTAAATTTGCATGTAGTTTTTGAAAGAAACATGAATGTAGGAGGGTCTAAAGAAAGCCAGGAGCATCTATATGCAGGCAAGATGGTAAAGCTCTGCAAGACACCACTTTTAGGTCAGATGATACAAAAAAAGCAGAAGCAAGAAGTTTGTCATCTTTGTGTAATATTTTTCACCGTAGTATCACATTTTAAAAAAAGAAAAAAAAACAACACTTTAGTCTGAAGAAAGGCGTTTTAAAAGTCAGTTGACTCTTAAAGGCTTAACACAATGTTTTACAGCAAGTTTGCAACTGGAGATTTTGAAAATTATCCAATATGCAGTGAATTCAGGAAGCTTTCTAAATGTTTTATGTAATGTTAAAATCAATTATTTATTAGCCATTTTCTTATTTATAATGTATTTAACAGTGTTGATAGGCTAAACCTAATTCCAAGAACTCTGTGAGACAATGGTGAAAGACAGTAACCTTTAAAATCCAAAATGTTAAAATCCAAACGAAACCAGCTATTATGTTAAAATAATGAAGAAAACATGTTTGGGGTCGAACTGATCTCAGCGATTTAAACTTACAAAGCAATTTCAGTAGTTAACCAGGTTTACTATTGAGAAGTAAGCAACATATAGTTCAGAATCAGAATACCTTTACTTTCCATTCATGGATTTTCCTCTTGGAAAGAATAAATGTTTTCAATTTATTAAATTGAAAACATTTATTCTTTCCATAAGAACCTTCATAGTACAGAAAATCCCTCAATTATTCCGTGTGCAGTTTACTGCTAGGGGCCAATCACATGTCTCAGGTCCTCTGGCACTGGTTTTGTACAACAGTATGGCATCTATTTTAAACTCATTTAAAGTCAGGATTCATTTATTAAATGAATGTATATATTCTTTACAAAGTGCTTAAATGACCTGAAACAGCATGCTCAAAGAAACCTAACATGCTAAAATATATTTTCTCCATATCGGTAGGCTATATCTACACTCCCTTAATTCTTTGATAAATCAAAGTTTGATAGTAACCAATGCAATAAATCTTAGAAAAAAACAAAAAAATGTTAGAGCTGTGAAGTCCTCCCTCATCCTAAGCCACAAGTGGACTCTTCAGATGCACATTGCAGCTGTTTGCCTAAAAACAACATCTGCAGCTGATATTCTTTTTACTGTTGAGGAAACTTTGGACATGCCGTCCTGCATCCAGCCACATCCTTCTCCAAGAAAGATGAAAATGTAGGATTCAGCATTTTAGGAGCTTGACTGATACGGGCTACAGATATTTTAGTCTCTCCTGTTTTGATTTTGAATATTCTTCTGTTAATGCATCTCCTATGAGTCTTCTAGTTTTATGGGCAACACTAAAATGCTGGAGTGCCATCTTAAGATACCGTTGAAGCAGAAGTTCAGAATGATGGGATTTTGAGTGGGTTCGTGCTCGAATTTCAGCTGCCAAAGATGTTCCCTTTGCACCCATTAATGTTGTTCACAGACTCGCATTTGTCTGACACAGAATGTAATAACAAATACTTAATGTCCATCCCCAGCAATTTCTCCTCTTATCATATAATATTTATGTCCACTGTGCACACTGAAAGTCTTTGTTTGGGCCCCTGAGCTTGTGCTGCTTGAAACTAAACACTAGAGTGCACTAGTACCTTTCGTGTTCGCTCTGTCTGCCTTTTTACACATTATTGTATGTGTGTGTGTCTCTGTTACACCTCACCTGATGGTGGTTTTGCAGTTTATAGGCACAGCTCAAGCAAGAGTTAGGTTTATTGAGTTCAAGCAAACAGGCAAATTGTGTTTTTGTATGGCATTGTACTGTCACCTCACCAGGATGATTTCACTCTGCCACATAAAATAAGCTCCCTGTGCATGTGTGTATCTGAATAATGGAGAAAAAAAAAATGAAGCTTGTCTGTGCAGGAAATTAACACTAATGATCTGCACACCATATAAATAACACATGATGTGTTTTTTACAGTATGTGCACATCTGTGTGTGTGTGTGTGTGTGTGTGTGAGAGAGAGAGACAGAGGGAGCACTAGAGAGAGAGTATTCATCCTATGCCAGCTGAATTCACTTTGATCTATTGAGGTCAATGTGGAAATCATCTCAATCAAGCTGTGATTGGACAGACACCAGATAAGCAGCATTGCCCCTGCACACATACATCTCTTTGTCCCTTCCTCTGTCTGTGTCCTTGACACAAACGTGCCAAGGATTGTATTTTAAAGAAGCTCTGTCTTATCATAAATCAAAAGCTGGGTTAACACAGCATTCACACACGCACACACACACACAAATATGTCACAGTGGTCTGCTAGAGGTGGTCGTTCCACATAATTGGATGGCGGAGGAGTGAAGGGGGAGATCCAGGGCAAATGAGGTGACAGTGGATCTTCCCTGCCAGAGCACATGCTGTGATGCTCTCACACATGCATGTACACACAAGTTTGTGTCTTTCTTTGTGTATATTTAGTAGCTTTGTGAATTGGATAGAAGGCTGGTGAGAGTTGGCGAGTGTTACTGTAATAAAAATGTGTAGCACACATTCATAGAGCAGAGAGGGAGCAGGAATTGAGGAGTCAAAGAAGTAAGTGTTGGATGAATGACTCTGAGTGTATTTCAACACTGATAATAATAAAAAAAAAACAAAAAAAAACAAAACCTTGAGCTGCTGGAGAAAAAATGCAGTGATTACATGACTGAGAGACAAATTACTTATTTTTGCACTTGATACCAAAAGAAAAGGCCACAGGGTTTTATTTTTCACTCCATTTCACTTAAAAATAAAGCAACTAGCAGGCAATAACACAACACAATAAAACAACGCCCTGGATGATTTCAGGCGTTCTCATTTAACAGGCAGGCATTCATCACCGGTGCACTCCGGGCTTTTTAATAATGCATAGTCAGTGTTCGTCCCTGCTGCCATCTCCCCCAACCCCCAAAACAAGAGGATGTGTGGGAAAAACACACAATTAGAGAAAATATCGTCATCTGTCTCCAAGGAGTGTGTTCGCACTTCCTTACAGTACAGAGGACTCTAGTGGAGATACTGTACCATATTCACTCGCATTGATCTTCTACACCAACTATACCTATTATAGTATATACTATACCATAACTAATTCAATATTAAGAAAGTACTGGCAATATTAAAATATGTTAGCACAGTTAAAGAAAAAGTTCCTTATATTCTATATAGATAAGTGTGTGTTAAAAGATAAATAAAAAGATATCAGTTATTCCCTAGAAGTGGATTGTTAAACTGGCACTTTTGTTCATATTTCACTGTTGTTTCCACCTAGAAATTTTTATTAGTGCATTTTGACGGAAGACTTCACTGGAATTCAGTGTCTCTTTGTCTCTTTGTCAATTTTTTGGTATGTGTGTAAGTTGTGTTTCACTCCAGTGCGTCATTAGGCTTGTTTGAATTCACTCATTTGGAAGCACAGCTGTCTGCTTTCTGTGTGCGCAGCACCTCTCACGTATGCACACAAACCAACAGTGCTGGAAAACGGTTTGACATGTGAGCGTGGGGGGGTTGTTGAAGGATCAGGATGTTAAAAGGTTGAGATCATACTCCCCCCCCCCCTCTGTAATTTCCAGTTTAATTTATTTTCATAACCAGTTCATGTTCCGGTGACAAGCCAATGGGACCAGAGGGAGAGACTGGCACAACACACACAGACACTGCCACCTCTCCTGAGAGAGGCAGTCCCCCCAAACCCCCCTGTTCTACCCAGTCATCCCCTCCAGGCCTGTGGTTGAGGTTGAAGAGTAAAAAGGGGTGAATGTGGGTGGGGTTGGTTGAGTGAGGTGGGGCAGGGGTTTCTGGGTAGAACAGGGAGGATGGAGGGGTGGGAGAGTGGTGGATGGCAGTTTTGATTGGCTGGTGGGATGCTGTGCTGCCTAATTACGCGCGTACATACTAATACACTCACAGTTTGACCGCAGCAACTTCCTCCAGGCTTCTTGACAGGAAATCTTTATTGAAATTTTAAGTGAAGAGCAGGAAAAACATTTTTCTTAAATGTCAGAATGTCTCTGGGTTTTTCCCACCAGTCACTAAGTGATATGTTAAATAAATGGATCATCCTACAGCCTTTTTAAGGAAGCTGTTACAGATGAGTTTCTTTGCTGGTTAGATCATTGCTGTGAATACCCGCTGATCCATGGAAAGATATATATGACATATTTGAAAGCCGCAATAATTACAACAGAGCTGTTAATGGTCTTTTGGGATTATTTAAGAGTTTTAATTGTGCAGTTATATACTCAAAGGATATATTGTGTGTTTTTTACTTTTTGCTTTTTAACCCCTTTGAGTTCCAACTTTCTCTGTTTCTAATGGCCGTCCATAGAGCTTATTTTCGGCTTATTAAACAGCTCACAGACAGATTTCCTGTAGAAAACCATGTCAGGAAGTCCCACGCACATGTCCATTGATTTTTTGCAGGGCCTAAATATGCCTGTGAGTATCACACAGTACAAAGATCCAGTGTCCTTTGTTCACATTTGCTCACAGTGGGACGACACGCCTGGTCAAAAGCAAACATTGATTTTTTGCAAATTTTTTATTTCATTTTTTTTTTTATTCCCCTGCGTTTTTGTGTAGTAGTTTACATTTCTTGCTGTGACTACTGATGTGTTGCCTTTGTGTAACACACACAACCATGTGATTCTTTAAATAAAGTGTCCAATTAAGGGGATACTCTGAGTGAGTAGATATTTTTGGTGGCACTACCTGACGAAGGTGCATCATTTTGATTCAACACAATCCACCATCTGTCTTGAGAAAAAAACTATCTCTGTATGGATACACTGAAAAATATGATAGCCTGAAGTCTAGAGCTTGTCCTGCCAACTTCACACAAACACGCACAAACACGCACACACACAGAGTGGAGGACTGCTGTTGAAAGTTGACCTTTATGGGGAATGAACCATTGCTGATGTGTTGAGCTTTGTTGTTGTGTTATAAAGAGACAGACTGCTGCCCCAACATCAGCAATCACACAGGTATTTCAGCTGCTCTCCACACTACCTGAACCAACTGTGTTAGCTGTGTGTTTGGGAGGGGCACAGACAGTAATGGCTTTCTACTACACAGATTGGCTGTTTATTCATAAAATTTTATTCATGATAAATGTAGCTTTGTGAAGCTCCAGGAGGAATAACATGCAGCTTGGTGTAAATACAGTGTGTGTTTGAGGATGGCATGTGTGTGCTCTCTTTGTTTGGCTATTCCCCTTGAATGATGAGGTATTTAGAAGAAGGAGGTGGGCAGCTTTGCTTTCAAAATCATAAATCATCTGGGTGTGTGTACATGCTTGTGTATGTGTGTGTGTGTTGGCCCAGATTTAAGACAAAGGAGGTGTAAGGCTGTACAGTAGATCAGTCTATATTTGATGAAGTGCCACTCACCAGCCCTGTGTTCTTCTCCGCCTGCTCGGCTTTGCCTTTACATAACCCCGTGTGTTTTATGTGTGTGTTTGTGCCTTGAGTTTGTGTGTGTGTGTGTGTTTTTTTTTTTTTTTTTTTTTTTTTATTCCTGTTTGTTTTCCCTCCATCACAATGACACATTTATATTCATTAATAACCCTGACATACATTAACACATGCGGGCATACATTAAATGCCTTGAGACGCACACACACGCACACACACGCACACACACAGATATGACCCAGAGGAGCTCAGGGGATGCTCTGTCGTTTAACTCGTGTACGTTTCTTCCAGCTGGCACATCCACGCTCCGTAGCCAGACAAAGAGCAGTGCTCGGGGCCAGGTGCTCTGCCTGCAAAGGTTGGGGGAAGAGGAGGGGATTGGATGTGGGGTTCCTCCTGTCAGCCTTTGTGTCCTAATTGAAGTTTTTCTGCCTCTAAACCCTCCCATCTTTCCTTCCCCCATGCTGCTTAGAGGAGGAAGAAGTGTTGGGGGGGGTGTTTGAGGGGAGCGTTTCACATCAGGCTTTGTTGCCGCTGGCATGATGCTTGCCTCTGATGATCGCCCTCCTATGTAGCACACGCGTTAATAAACACGGTGAGAGTTAGGCCCGATGAGAAGGAACGGCGCTGTGTGGCAATGCTGGCAGCTCTTTTTCTGGGAACAGGAAGCAACAGGAGAGCTCAAGTGCTAAACAAGCTAATATGCCCATTAAAGCCTGACAGTGAGATAATTTCAAAATCAATAAAGCACACTATGAAATTTTTAATTGCATAATGAAAAAATGTTGATTTCTTGGCTTCTGTTGTGCTGCCACCGATTTCTGTATTAGAGCCTGGTCAGCATCATGGAAATGTCAGTATTTGGTATCTTTTTTATAGACTCTAATGCAGTAAAAGATGCCAGGACATAGTTTATCCTGTAGCACAGGAGCAGGTGGTAGGGTGGAGTTAAGTGGTGTCTTCACCTTAAGTTCCTAACTAGTGTGTGTAATACATTAGAGGAAAGTGAATTAGCCATGACTGCCGTCGTTTTAACTCCTCAAAATAACCTGGAACTGTTGCATCAATATTGCTCTCCAGTCATTTATTATAAATGAAACTCATCATTTAGCTGTTGTTCTTGGTGATGTACATGGTAGATAAGCTCCATGGTTCTCCATTCTGCCATTTACCAGCACACTCTGCACGTACGCACACTCTTTTATGTTCTTCCAGCACGTGATTTCGGGGGGCATAGCGGGTTGCCACGGGAACAGAACTAGCTTAAACCGTGACATGTGAACCCGTCACTCGCTCTCTGTTTTTCTCTCCCCTGAACTAAATGACTGACTCTCTTTCACACAAAGCATGTCACTGTGTGTCACTGTGTGATCTTGGACTCATCATGCACTGCAGCTACGACTAGTGTACCTCAAAAAGCTGTGGAAAGTCCATTCTCACCTTTGTCATTGCTTTATTAACAAAACATAAACGCACACTGAACTTGACATTAAGCTTTTATCAGGAGAAGGTAACCGATCTGCTATAAAGCAGGGTAATATTTGGGATGTTTTCTGTAGCATGTGATAGATGGCTCACAGGAAGAAGTTATATTTTGATCTCGGCATTTAATGCTGTCCTACTTGGACAGAATTCTCTTCAGTAACATTTAACAGGTGAAATTAAAGAACAACATAAAATAATTCAAGCCAGGATGTGCGTGGCAAAGTCAGCAAAATGCAATTATATGCAAGAAAAAAAAAGCTGCTAGCCTAATACATAACAAGAGAAGGAGACAGTGGAAGTAACTCTGGATTTGGTATTCATTCAGTGGTATAGTTTAAAGAGAGAAACGCAGAAAGAGAAACAGAGAATCTGACAGTTAAACCTCGCTGCTTCAGTCATTAAACACTGCTTCTGAATTCCTGCTTCTACTCAAAGACACTGAGAGAGAGAGAGCGAGCGGCTGATGAGGCATTCACGCAGAATCAAGAGAGAGACTGAGGAGGGGCGGGTGGGAGCGGGAGAGCAAGCCAAAGAGAGAGAGAGAGAATGAGTGCTTCTCCCTTCCCCTAGCAACGGTCGGCGGTGTCCGTCTCCAGCCTGTTGTTTTCTCTCTCTCACACACACACAGACACACACCTCTCAGTCATTCACTCCTTCTTCAGCTCCCTTGCTTGTCAGCCTGTTGGACCCTGGGGTTTCCTTTTGACATTTTCTATTCCCAAATGGTTCTTTTTGCTTTTTCCTGCGAGATGAAGGCTGTTTTCCAAGGATAGGAGAAAAGAAGAGAGAGAACGCGAAAAAGCAGCGACAGAAAAGCACTGAAGACATTAGAAAGAAGCAGTGACTGAGACAGGGAGAGAAAAAGAGGATGGAGCCACTCAGTGCTCGCGGCCTGCCACGGCTCTCCTGGATCGACACCCTCTACAGCAGTACGTATCTCTCCGTCCATCTATTCACTCCCCTCCACTCATCGCTTCCCATCGCGCTTTACCTCTAGCCACATTTTGCCCTGCACCCACCTCTTCTCCATCTCATCGGCTGTCTGTTCGTGTTACAACCCCAGCGACATGCACACAGGGAACAGTTTGCATTTTCTCTGGACTTCCAATTAGTGTGCATTATTGTGGCTGTCTATAACAAGACAGTCAACCCAAGGTCCCCAACCCCACACACACACACACACAAACACACACACACTTTTCTTTAGTGGTAGCAACTCGTGTCCACTGCCATCAGGCTTTCTGCTGGCTAGTAATCGCAGAAGCACGGGAAAGCCCAGCGATTGTATATAGTGTGAGGGAGAGTGAGTCACGCTTACAACCTGGAGGTAAGAACTTTATGTTCCATCCTATTGAGGACACAAGCTGTCTGATGTTGAATCTTTAATCTACTCTTTATTGTGGTGTTTATGCTACGCTGCAGTCACAGTGTGACATGTCATACTGTACACTGTGTGAGATCAGCTGTCAGTTGTGCGTTTTCAGATTGCGATGCTGATTAATTACACAATAACAGGGAAAACGATTCCCGTTGCCTTGTCACCTAAATTAACCTGATCTGAATGCTGAATGTTTTTCTTTTGAACTGTGTGTAAGTGCTTCTTTTTTGCATGTGGATGATTTGCATAGAAGGAAATATGAGCAGTGGTTTAGGTAGGAGACTGTGTAGCTCTTTACAACAATGCACGCATCCATTCAGTCACAGCTCTTTACGTGCTCTGTGTGTGTGTGTGTGTGTGTGTGTGTGTGTGTGTGTGTGGTGGGTGTTTTGGGCACATGACACAGCCTTTTGGGAATTGATGTCCTGTGTCACCATTGTTACTATACCTTAATATGCAGAGATGGAATGAGGGAGATGGGGAGGCAGTGTGATAAAGATACTGGAAGAAACACAAAGTTGAAACATGTTGTGTATTCCGTGGGAAGCTGTTGTTTAAAAGTACTTAAGAGAGATCTTGTAGCAGTCCCACCGATGGTTAGTGATAAATGTTGTTGCTGTAATGCACAACCTTGGTCCTTTTTGGGTATGTTTATGTAATCACATAAATTTAAGGTTTGGTACATTGTTATTAGGCTAAACACTGTTTATCTTTTATTTGAATGAGGTAGAAAAATGAGTAATGCCAAGATAAATGTGAGGTTGTGGTGTGACAAGTGAGCTACACATACTTTATATCATTGTGATTGGCTTTGTTAGTTTTAGAAAGATTTTAAGGAGTGATTTGATTATTTGAGAAAGACACTTTTTGCTTTACTGCCAAGAGCTAGTTAAGAAGATTAATACCACTATGTATCTGTATGCTAAACCTGAGACCCAGCCATGGGCTGTGTATAAAAGATGGACATAGTCTCGTCACTTGAGCCGTTGGATTGTGGGCTACCATGTTTAAGTCTTGAGTTTGGCATTTTGGCTAGGGAAAATCAAGCTTAAAACAAACATGCTTTCAGTTGCTCACTTATTCCCCAAGGGGTTACCACTGCG
This sequence comes from Ptychochromis oligacanthus, assembly GCA_015103295.1. NCBI lineage: Eukaryota > Metazoa > Chordata > Actinopteri > Cichliformes > Cichlidae > Ptychochromis > Ptychochromis oligacanthus. The sequence goes on from VVAS01077285.1 coordinate 15,585, forward strand.
GATGGATCGGCATGTTTGATTTGGGACAGTTTTTATACCGGATGCCCTTCCTGACGCAACGATCCTATTTATCCCGACTTGAAACAGGCATAAGGAGTACAATTGCTTGTGACCACCTGAGGCTGTTTTTATTTTGTCTCCTTCTGGTCTCAAACCGAGGATCTTTCACATCTAAGGTGAATGTGTTAACCACTACACCAAGGAGCCATAAAACAAACTAAAAGAAGAATTTAAAAATCCAACTGGTTAAAGTGTTAAAAGGAAAAATGCTGTAAGGTGTTGTTCTTGGACCTGTATTTAGTTTTTGATTCTTAAATTTTGATCTAAAAACAGTGTCTGTAACAGAAACAAGTTAAAGATTTGTAACAAGCTAACCTCTCTCCAAAGAGAGGAATACTAACTGAAACTTAACTTCTAGTTTATCTGATTTTGAAAAACATTGCTAAGTAATCAACTCAATTCAATTCAGTTTTATTTATATAGCGCCAAATCACAACAACAGTCGCCTCATGGCACGTCCTCATTAGTTCACATAATTGTTTCTCCTTTAGTGTCAAGCATCAGTGTTTCTCATCACATATTAGTACACTTTTTAAAAAATGGATCAGGTCAGTGTAACTGTATGATAATGAATTTGTATCACCAGGGACAGCACAGTATACTAAGTGTCTGTACTATTTTAATATAAGCTATTTTTGGTCAACAATACCTCAGAATTTAACGCCTGATGTGCTTAAACACGTTTAAAATTCTGCATGAGGCTGAATGTGTGCACAAGCAGACAGGCTATTAACATCACAACAGACTTGAAACAGGGCTTTATTATGAACTATTCTAAGGGAAAAGGGCACAATCCTTTTTTATGCACCTGTCATTTCATCATCCTTTTGCTTTCCCCCTGCCCTTTATCTGGCTCATACTCTTTGTGTGCCTGTGTGTTTTGTGTAAGCTTAGGGCTGCTGAACTGACCCTCTTTCTCTGCTTAGGGAAGTTAAAATGCACCACCACTTTGAAAGGCTTACAAAAATGGTGGTGCACCATTAGGTGTGCTTCCTCAATGCCACTACACTGACCGGTACACAGGCTTGTAACACAAGTTGACAACCCTAACTGTGTGACACATACCTCGTTGTTAATGACGTAGGATGACCCAGTCCTGCCCTAAGCCATTAGCATTAAAGCTTCCTCTGTTATGTAGTGGATTACTAAACATGTGGCTGTAATTGCATCCTTTCTTTTTAGCTCCTGAAATTGTGCTAATGACTCAGTGTTAAGCAGTGACCACACATCCTTAACTCCCTGAGTAGAGTGGGAGTGGATGCTCAAAGCCACAGCTACGCTGGCCCCCAGAGAGGCCAAAGTCTTTCTGTTTATCTCCACTGCTGGACCACAGTTCACTGAGGCAGCATTTTCCATATGCATCTCTGTTCCACTGCATCTTCTGCTAATATTGAAAGTTGCAGAACACAAATTTAGGTGCATGCATGCATGCATGCACCTAACACAGTAAAAGGTGCACAGAGAACTTTTGCACTCACATCAGTGTAAGTACACAAACAGAATCACTAGCTCAGACCTCTCATCAGTCATCCTCTGCTCCATTTGTTCGGTCAGCAATATAAGTGGTAGACTCTCAGACGGCTGTCGGTTTGTGTGTGTGTCTGTGTGTGCCTGTGCGTGTGTTACTTGAACAAAACTCTCTAATTTTCCTCTCATCATTTCCACCTCTTTTCCTGTCTTTCCTCCTCTTGTCCTAATCTGAGTGGTTGATCACTGTCTCATGTGTGTTTCTCACACATACTCATAAAGTTAATCAGTTTTGTTGTAATCTGCAGCAGGGTAAAAGGTTTTTTTTTCCTACCTCTGATCTGATTTTAGAAGCATTTTGTTGCTGCCGCTGTCCATTTTCTGTCTTAACCCCCCCTTACTCCATCAGTTAGCCTGCTATTGTGGATCACACTGGCTGTTTTATTTCTTTATTGCTTCAGTTGTTTGCGTACAGCGGAAAATGTGTGCCTTCTACACATACAAATATGTTCATTTTTCTTTCCTAGTTTGTCCAAGTTTTAGACCAATCGATTTTTTGGAATATCAATTAATATTGTTCGCAACCCTCTGTTATGCAACTTCTCGAGTGGAGTTTCCGGATGCTTGTGAATATAAGGGAAAAAATGGATCCTGGATGGAAAGCAATGAGACAAAGTGGTCAGTAATGAACATGAGTTTCAAATGCAGCCTAAAAAGTGTAACATCAGGCCAAAACCACTTCACTAAGCCTGCTAATATTTACACCAACCGGTTAATTATACTACAGTTGCATTGCTAATGCAAATGTGGATGTTTTAGGAGCCGTAATTAAAATTAATTGGGCCTCTCAACAGTGTGTTTTTTTTCCCCATTTGTTCTCACTATTTTGTGTGTCAGGGCACTTTTAATTTGCAGCATGTTCTTTTCTCATTTTGTCTATCGAAACAATTAAATCCAGTAGTGAATTATTTCTGTAAGGGTTTTCATTGTTTATATAGTATTAATAAGTAATTCCAGATTTCCATCCATTTTCTTAACTGCTTTTCTAGTCCTGGGTTGTGGGGGGGCTGGAGCCGATCCCAGCTGCCACGAAACAAGAGGCAGGTACATCCTCAGGTTGCCAGTCCATCAAAGGAGTAATAATTTAAGATTTAAAGATTCTTAATATGAGCACCACATGCTGGCAGCTTAGTTTGAAAACAGCAGGAAACCATATAAATTTTGGCACACTTTTAGCCTAGCCTGCCCCGTTGCATCCCTGAAATTCACCCACATGGCCATCATAATTTCCCTCATTTTCAGTTTTACAGGAAGTCCATCACTTCTGTGCCTGAACTCTAGTGCTGCTGTCACCTCCACAGCCTGAGTGGCAGACCGTCTCTGACTTCTGCTTCGCAGCCAGCCTGAACTGTAACCTTTGGAGAATTAGATAGACTTGTCTCTGGCTCGTTTTAGCTCCACGTGCTGCCAAGGCAACATCAAAGGAAAGCTAGATTATGTAATAGCCAGAAAATGGGCATTTTGGCACGGCAGAGCAGAGGTGGCACGTGCATGTACACAGGCATACGCATGCACATATGTCAAAAATGATTTTCATAATCCACAGTGAGGAAGGCTCAAATTTATGCGCAGCTCTGAGGGAGCATTAAAAATCTTTTCTCGTTTCGGAACATCCTGTCACTCCAGCCCAG
>VVAS01077317.1:2203-13394 GCA_015103295.1 Ptychochromis oligacanthus
TTTTAAATAATTGTAAGAAATAGTATAATATAAAACAAAATAATGAGAATAAGAATAATAATAATAATAATAATAATAATAATAATAATAATAATAATAATAATAATGAAGTGAAGCTGAATGTGTTGGTGGTGTTAATAATAATAAAACATTAAACAAATGACACACCAATAAATCTTTGTCTCAGGATATAGTGCTTACTATCTATTATAATTACAGAAACATTTATGAATCTTCAGTGTTTTTGAATGAGAGTGGTGCATATGTCAGTGTCCACTGCTTGACAACATGATTCAAAATAAGAACTTAGAAGTTTGTCTATCAGCAATGTGTGAAAGCAGAATGTAAAAAATTATGCTCAGCTCCCTGACTCAAACACAACTGGATGGTTACAAAAAATGCTAAATTACTCTCTTAATTTATAAAGCTGTTCTCACAAAAAATCTCTTCAGCCCATCTTTGCACTTGTTGCACGTACACTGGCTGCTTTTTTGTGTATACAAAGTGTTGTTTCCTGCATGAAAGGTTGCAAGAGTATCAGGTTGGTGTAAAGATGATAACAGGGGATGCCAGCAATTGTTGAGGAAGAAAGCAATACAAAGCAAATACCAGTTGTGCTATTATGACACCTCAGGGGTGGATAACTTAAATCAAGACAATGATTTTATTGTGGGCAGTCTGGAATCTATGCATGATAATAATGGTGTTGCCTAGTAGTGCAGGAGCGACCATCAATCAATAGCGAATACATTACTGATGGGTTTTGTGCAGGGCCACTTTGCTGATGAAAGACAGAGATTATCCTGCCTGTCATCACTGTGTTCAAGAGTATCACTAAGAAGCTGAGAATACAAATAAATAAACTGGCCTTATACCTTGATGAAATTCCACATTAAGGCAAAGTAGTTAGTTAGAGTTGGAATGTATTCATGAGGTTCAGACGAATGAGAAAAAGCTTTCCACTCAGCCGCTCTGTGAATACCCTTGTGCTGTTTGAGATTTGCCACAAGTGCTCTGGGTGCTAAATACAAGACCTCCTGAAAAAGGATGGGTAAGATAGGCCCTGGCGGTCAAGCTATTATCAATCCCTGGCCTAAAGCTTGATGACTAAGATACTTCAGATGTAGTTAATGGCAGCGTAAGGACACTGATGGCACAAGCATTCTGAAATCAATCAGTTCAAGTTTTAATGTATCGACCACTCGAGGAAAAAAGAGGGAGAGCTTCTCGACACACAAATGCCAGAGAGACTGGGTTGATTTCATGGAAGATACACTTTGAAAAAAGTTTAATTAAACCTGAGGGCTCACTTGTATTGCTGAGACTCATACATGATGATAGCCAGTCCTATCAATTTGAAAGGCTTAGCAATTTTTCTTCACAAATACATGCACTTAGAGAGGTTTAGCATTAGATCACCAAGTCCTCAGTGTTAAGGTGAATGAATAGGAGTTTTTAGCCCTTCAAGAGATGTGAAGCAAAGTAGAGGGATGAGTTGTTTTCCAACAAAGTGCCCAATTCTACAGACCAATGAATATTACCATTTCTTAAATGACAACAGTGCATTGTGATTCTGAGGAGCTGTGGAGTGTAGGGTGTTCAGTCTTAACGTTTTTGCCCTGCTGTGTTACCTATTGGAGAGGAAGAGAAGGGATGGAACAAATAGTGTGAAAGTGGTGAGCTGTGTCAAAGTGTTAACTGAGTGAAAAAGCTCCTTTAGAGCACTCGTGAAATGTCTGGTATTTCCATCAAAATATCAGATTTATGGGTTGCATGGAAGGGTTTTGTGGGCATTACTTGACATGAATAACTTTAAGCTTGAATACCTCTATTCCAGTGCTAAGCCTCCAGTGCAAGGCCAGTGCTTGGCCTTGGAGAGCCATATAGCTGTTTGTAAACCCTGCTGCTGAGGCTAAGGGCCAATAATACGGGCCAATAATACAGCACTTACCTGACACATTCTTTAAGCATTTCATCCCCTGTGGCATGTGAGTACAAAACAAAAGTCCCAGTCTAGGTCAGCTGATTGAAAAGGTGTAAACCTCAAATAATAATAAAGAATGGAGCCAATCAAAATTATTTTTGCTTAAGTACATATCGACTGAGTCAGGTATCACAGGAAAAGGCGACTAGCATTTATGATAACCACTGATGTGAAAGTCAGGCCACAAATGAAGAAACTGGTTGCATGCCGCACACATGAAAGCTGTACATACTTTCTGCAAACTGTAAAGTAAGTACTGTGCAGATATGTGGCTGTAAGGCTACTTTTGTGTTCAATAGCTGAAGCACTATATAGTTGCAATAAACAAGAAAGGCACCTGACCAGGTAAGATTCAACATTGAGCTATCTTCCAAGGTAGGAGCAAAGTCACAAATCACAGGCATGACCACGTTAACAATAACGTGTTTTCTCTTTGAAATAGGTGGAGAACTAAATCATGTGGTAAATTAAACCTGCACCTGAAGAGTAGTACTGCAAACTCTGTCAAGGTAGCCAGCCAGTGTTAACCCACAACACTGTATTGATTCCACAGCGTATTCATCAAGAGAGAACTTAATAAATGCAGAAAGCAGTAGTTAGTCTGCTTTAGTCTTACAAGATTTCCTCCATTTTTTTGAAACAATAAATCATAGCATGAGCCAAGGACAGATCATTGCAAGCTGGGTGCAGTCGTCCTTGCCTTCACTCCCGCTGAACAGAGCAGGTTTGGAGCAAAGATTCAAAAGCAGTACAAGGATACTGACTGTTAGCTTCAACAGTAGGTCCATGGTGGGGACGGTAGAGTATAACTCATATTTGAATAGTATACTGCATGCACAAAACATGCTGAATTAGAAGAGATTTCAAGGCCATTTTTCTTACAAATGTATTTTGCTAAAAAATACATACTGCGTGTAACATCCCTCCAGCAGACGTTGTTCTGAAAACTTTACATTTCAGGTGGACAAAATCATGGACAAATTAAGGTGGTAAAACTTAGAAATACCTCTAAATGTAGCCTAAACTTTACAAAGTAATTTATTTGTGTGAATAAGATCCAACAGAATATTAAGTGATGCTTGCTAGTACCAAATGTGGGTTCAGTGGAAGAAAATAGCAAGTGCTGAACAAGAAAATAACAAGCAGCCATTCAAAGAAAGGGGAACATACATCTTAAATGTTTTATGAAGAATCTAGTAAAGTCAAGTATTGCAATGCTGACTTCATTTTTTTCTTTTCCACAATGCTAACATGTTTTTTCCAAAAGCTTTTTTCCCAGCGTTATGCCCAGCAGGTAAATCTTTTCTCAGTATTTCTACACATCTATTATTTAAATTTGTATGTTGCCTAAAATCCAGATGGATGGTTTTAAAAGTTGTGTTGTCATCCTTACTCTCTCTGAGCAACAAGGAGCCAGGTAGAGTTTGATGGGGGCATCAGAGTCTCATTCACCACCTGAGGATGGAAGCATCATTGTGTGTATAACTGCTTTTCCTTCAAACCTTCAGAATATATAATATCTGTAAAATTACATGAAAAAAGGGTTAATACCACAGTTTTCCATCAATGTAAGTTTTGTTTCCCAATGTTTAGCCCTTCATTGGATATTTGTGAGTATAATTACTGTAAGTATAAGCGGTTTCTTCTTTCCTCTAAACAGTTCAGCCGTTACACACTTGCTCCCATAGTCCTTTTTTCCCCCCTTCCACTATACATGCATTTTAGTACCAGTAGGGAATAAAAAGTAAACTGCAGGTTAAAACACAGGATGGATACTGAAAGGTTAATGTAAATGTGGTATACAAGCCTTTTCATTTGAATCTCCACATCAAGTGATGTCCACATATTGTATGTGTGAAAATGTCAGAGCTTGAAAAGTTCAGCAAAAGTTTAGCTGTTCAGACACATAACACATACCACACACACACACACACACACACACACACACACACACACACACACACACACACACACACATATATATATATATATATAGTCTATTTTAATGCAATGCTGCATCCATAAATCATGGGTCAAGACATAGTAGACATAGGGGTACGTTATGTGTTGCAGTGAGAAATGAAGAAATGTATCCAACCTTTGACGTGTGACTTTTTTCTTTCCTTTTAAATAATTTTCATGCATCAGTCCATGGGGCCTTAAAACTCAACCTCACTGATGCTGGTATTGCTCCCCATATGTCAAAACTCTACTACAGAGGCCTGGGTTTGAGTCCACCCTGGGCTGTTTCCATTGTCTTCTCCAAAATAAAAGTGAATATGAAAAAAAAAAAAAAATCTTTTGTTTGTGGAATGCAATTACGTATGTAGAACATGAGACACTAATATTGACAACCAGGACTTTTCCGGAACACAAAATTTAAGATCCTATGTATAAAGTGTATTGCAGCAAAGGTGATATAACAACCCTTAAAACAGAAATTCAATTCTAGTTCAAATTTATATTAATATTAATTCAACCACAAATATAAGCTGAGTCTCTTGAAACTGTATTGTGGTCACTTTGAAGATGGAAGATTTAACTTAGTGTGAGCTCAAATAGTATTTGAGGGCATTTTGGACTAAGTCAAGATGATGAGTCATTTCTATAAGATAAGCTATTGGTAAGTGGTACCATCATGCTGCACAAACTGTTCACAATCAATAGGCTTAGGGTTACATCTCTTTGTGTTGCTTTAAAACACAACATGGCTTTTAACCACTCTTAGGTAATTCTCAACCAATTTGCCCCATAAATGTAAGGCTTCAGTTGTATAACAGATTCTACAGCTCTTGGAGGTTTGAGGTTAAATTTTCAATATTAGTGTCAATTTTTCTCCAAGATAAAAACATTTTTGTTCGCCCAAATCTTACTTAGATGAATAATTACATAAATAATGACCTAAAGGTAAAGCTTTGCTGTGAGTAGGTGTTTTCATGGTTGCAAGTAGAGCAGTGTGCGTGTGCATGAATGTTAATGGCTATGCGAGTTTCTTCTGTGTGTGAGTGTGTCTGCACGTGTGCAAGGAAAGTCCCTATTTGAGCCCATCAGGATATGTAACCTAAACAACACAATGGAGAGAAACAGAAGGGCTTGGGGGCATGAAACACTCACCTTGAACCAGGCTGCTCCTTGCAGACACAAGGATTGCCCATCTGCACATTTCTGAAGCCTTTTGATTAACAATATGTCCAAAATAAAAGCAGAAAAGGAGAAAACACAATTTACTATTTTCAATGGCTTTCTGCAGATGGGTTGCCAACATATTTGGATAATTAACGTGTAGATATTTTCTTTATTCAGGGCTCACGATGGCAATTAACATGTTTTGTGGAGAGGTGAAAACTTTTTTCGAGACAGTGAAGATGGAGGGAAATGCATTAGAGGAGGTCATGAAAATGGGCGTCTATTCTTTGTGCTAAAAGGATGCTTTTATAAGGTTATAGCAATTGAGGAATAAAAACCCAAGGGCAAATAAATGATAAAGAACTCATCATTAATTGGCAATCTTTTTGGTTTATATAAATACCACTCCAAATGTTGTATCCACATTTCCATTGACAGCAATGGTAAGTCTCTCTTGAACTAGAATTATGAAAGGTAAAAAGAGCCACAATGCCACCCAAAAAGGACAACTCTATCTCTCAGCAAGCCAAAGGTTTGCAAATTGCCCACTCTGTGTTCATCATGATACTATATAATTTAACGAGAACAGTAATTGCCTTAAAAGACATTAAAAGATGTATGCTGTAGTTTTAGGGACCTTCATTCTGAAAACTGGATTAATTTCCTGTCACCAGTTTGAATAAATTTGTACTAAAACATCAATAAGTGCATCCTGACTCACAAAGGACAAGGTGTGATGGTGTAGTTGGAAAAACAAAATCCACTCTGCTAGTGGATTAAATGTATGCTAGTGTGATAGATTTTAAACTGAACTGCCAAGGTTTCCCTTTCAAAAAAATTATTTTGGGACTCAGTTTGGCTTTGCACTGACAGTTTGTTTATACGCCAGTTGTGGTAATGTGTGTGTAAGCCATGACCTGGGCCTTCACACCCCTAAATCTCGCTCTCTCCCTCTCTTGCTCTCCCCTCTCTGTCGCCACCTAATGGCAGGAGTGTGTGTTAATTCTGAACTCTGAAGCCCAGCTGAGGAAAAGTGTGCACCAACACAACACATCCTCCCTCTCAGGTAATTATGTCTTTTATCTAGGAGACACATACAGCTACTTTAACATTGGATATCCAGCCCTCCTAATGGCCCATTATTCAAATAAATGGGGGAAACACTGTGGGGTTGGTGACCCCCTCCGTGCGGCAGGGTCCTCCATCCAGGCACACCTGCTGAGACAAGGTAACGTTTATCACTGACACCTTCGCAGGACAGAAACAAAATGGCAGGCAGGGTCAGCGGTAAGGAGCACACTGGGCCTGTCATATTGCAAACATATCCATTTGGTACGGCTCTACTCTTGTGGTTGCCAGGCTACTGCCTAATATATGGTGACTGAGTGTGCGTCAGGAAAACAGAAGTAAGATGTTGACTTTGAGATAAGTACCTCTTCAAATTAAACAGCACCATCACATTGCATTCAAAATAACATTTCCAAAGGTCAACTTTAAATGGTCCCCATTTGGCAAAAAAAAAATCCCTGTGTTCTTCAACTCACTAAATCATCAAATTTGCATACCAGTTACGTTAGTTAGTGGCATTTAATTATTTATGTTTTAATTACACAGAATGAAGGGGATAATATCACTGTACGGTAGTTTTGTGGTGTGTATGCCCCTATCATCTGAGCACTCGGATGTCTCCTTATTAAAGTACACAAAAAGATAATTATGTCCGGCTCTGTCTAAACATTTCCATGGTGCTGCACTAGAGAATCATCGCTGAATTGGACACAGGAGAGGGTTAGACCTCTTATGATTAATGTGCTTGGTCACACATACTCAGGAGTGGTAAAGGCATGTCAATTTCTTCTCTTTCCTGCTCTCCTCCAGAGTTAAGGGTCAGCAAAATTGTTTGGATGGCACTGATTGCTGCTAGATTTATAATGTGCAGCGAGCTCACCTATGGACTCCGGATTGCTGGAGTCCATATGTGAGGCCAGCTGACATCCAGCAGAAGAAAACACCCTTTTCTCCTAAACCACATTTCTGATGAGTGCATCATTTAGAATTAACAAATGCAGGAAGGGTGTAGATAGATAATTATGTATATTGAATGTTTATAAACATGTGCCCCATCCATGCTGCTGTAGAACCTAACCGGATATATGAACGGGGTTAGTAATGACAAAATGACGTGGGTCTAAATTTGTGCAACTCATTCCCACCAGCTCTTGCATAAAACACCGATCACCTGGAAATGCCGTGCTGAATAGAGCTGCTGATGTCATTGGAGAGATGGTATTGACAGACCAAGGGGCAGCAAAGGCCAATGCAATTAAGAGACAAAAAAACATATAGCTTTAAAGACTGTGTAAATAAAGGGACACTGCAGTAGGTCCAGACAAAGGCCAGTCCAGAGCCCTTTCATGAGCTCCTTGGCCTGGGGTCTTCTCCAAGTACTGAGGGTCTGGGTGGGAGGCCTAAAAGAGGTGGCATAAAAAGGAAAGGTGGTGTGTGGGTGTCCACAGGGATAAGGACACAGGGTGTTGCTAAGATGGCTCTGTGGGGTCAAAGAGCTCAGCCCTGTCTACGTCTGGAACTGTCAGGTGATCATAGCTGATCTACATGTCATGGAGAGGGCTGTCATACCTTGTTAGGCCTCTGGCCAGCTTGTTTTGCTGTCCTTTTGGCATTATTATCATTATCATTACTATTAATATTTCTACAGTGAGATTAATTCTTTGATTGTGGATCAAAGGTAGATACACCCTATTCATAATCACATGTTTCCAAATACTTTGCATGTCCCACATTTTACCTTATAAGAGAGAATTTATGGTTTATGAGAAGGTTAAGCTAGCATTTTGTTAAAACTGTCTACACACATTGATTATTAAACCAGATATAGAAATACTCTAGAAAACGAAATGGCTGTATAGATGCCTAAAATATACTCTTAAAGTTTATACATACAATGGAGATAGAATAGATGTGATACTAAAATGCTCCAGTACAATTACATGTTTTTGTATGTATCCTAAAGAAAAGAATAAAACCTTAGTTTCCAAGGTGCCATTTTTCACACAAATGCCACAGGGTGCTGGACTGAGATTATTGAGGTGGAGAAAAATAAACATGCTAAGTAGTCTTTCTACATACTCATGATGACAAAGTTAACACAGTGAAGCCAAGAAAAAATACTTACTGTAATAGTTTAGCTTGCTAGAATGCTAACATTTGCAAATAAGTTTAACTGGGTCTATTGAGAATATCATAAGTTTTGAAGTTTTTGGACAGAAGTAATGCAGTCATAATGGAAGAAAATTTGTCAATTTGGCATCTATTGAAATATTTCATAGACGAAGTGAAAATGTTGACCTTGTAACACTCGGGCAAATCAAGGCGTCACCAAAGTCATCACAATTTTTTTTTGTAGGCAATGCAGGAAATGATTATCAAGACATTTAATCAAAAATCCAAAGTGACCAGGGAAGCAGCTCTAGCCCTTCCATAAAGGTCTACTACTACAAAATACTAAGGCTAAAATTAGTTTCTTTTTTTGGAGTTGATCAGACTTCTTGATTTCTCACTGGATGACATTTCTTTGAAAAGGGAATTTTGTTACATTGGAATTATCAATGTAAACTCAAGATCCTGGGTAATAAATTGTTAACATTTCAAAAAGGCAATCCACTGCCTGCATTCAATAAGGGAATGATTCTGATTTGAACAGTTTGAACAGTACAAAGCATGTCACAATCAATATTATCTTAACTGGTACTTCAAGCAATATTCATTTGCGGCTGTGTGGTCTGTATGAGTCTGATTCACTGTCAAAGGGAGTGCAGCAGACTTCCTCTGGCAACAGACGGAGCTGCAGGGTCACCTATATTCTGATGTGGTTCCTCTCACCATTCTCTGCCCCTTTTGTGTCTTCATTCAGGAAAAAAACAATAGAGTCTCTCCCATCTCTCTCCCAGGTGGCAGTGTGAACACACTCCTGGGATAATTTACTTAATTTCTCATTTCTTGTTCAACAAATGGTGGTCTGCATATACCTTAGTCTCATTTACATGTAGTCATCAGCTCTATACTTTTATTATTCAAATTTCTATGTTGTCTGTTAGACAGATAGATCAGTGATGTTCTCACACTTGCTCTCCATGTACATCACCCTGCAACAACAAAGGTAGTGTTTGTAGGGTCTGTATATGTCTGAAAAGCCACCTGAGGATAGAGGCAGCCATTATTTCCTCTCAGATGCATTTTTGTTTTAATGTTGATTCTTCAATTGCTTTTCCATTATGTCTTTTGGATATATCACATTTGCAGTGCTTCACAAAATCAAATAAACAGACTGTTACCCTGGTTTCAATAGCTATAGCACAAAACCACTTTTAAACCCTTTTTTTGGAGAAGCACAGGTGACATCAGAGTAGTATCCTGATGTATAGAAAGAGTGCTGAACATTGTATCTGGTAGGTTCAATGTCTATCTCTGAGTGAAAAGAACTCAACAGATATTACAAATTCTCTAGTCCCCTACCAGTGTCTATAAACTCTAGTCCTTGACCATGATTTTAAAGGGTTCAGCACTTGACCGTGGTTTTTCACCACATTCAGCAACAGTGAATGCATGTTAGTCCTTTCCTTTGAATGATAAATGTATGTTTTTTACCATTCAAAGGAAAGGATGTCGCAACATTAAGAGATGTGTATGACACTGCAAACATATTCATTTGCAGAATCATTTGCTTATTATACAATAAGCCTTCCGGAGACATACCCCTGCAGATAATTTAAGTCTGGTATATCTGTCAATCTTATGAGTTTAAATTCTAACAGTCTAGTCCAAACAGTGGCATGAACGATGTCCCTAGTCTCCTCAGAGAACAAGCTGATAATATATGCTGGGGAAGAAATCATATAGTCTGTGCGTATTAAATCAAGCAACTTACTGACAGTGAAGTGCACTGAGAGTCAGCGGCGATGCAAAGAGACGCTGAGGACTCAATAGGTTCAGTCTAAAGAGATGGGCAACGATTAGAGTGGGTGCAGGTGGATGTGTATGGAGACATGGGGACAATATTCCCAGACATCTTTCCACAATAAATATATTTTTAATTTGTGCTATTTTATTAACCAGCAAAATCACTTCAAAATGAATAGCACATTATTAAGTCTTCTAGTGGCTCTTACTGTTCTTTATCATGAGTTTGTATCACTGTGCAATTCATCTCCAGCCATTCTTCACACTAAATATGTTTTATATGAGCCTTCATTTATCATGGCCTGTCAGCTCTTAACTGTATCATTATTCAGTCTAGAGTTATAAATTGGAATCATTAAACGGTTTTTCATATAATCTGATGCAATAACGGCTCCCCCTTTATTGGCTTGTGAAAAGAAAATAGTAAATACAATTGTCTGTCAAGATCTTTGGAGATAGCCGTCTCTCTCAGGCTGAAATGAAATTAGGCCAGCTGAGGAGACAGGATCAATGTCAGCAGATTTGTTCGACTTTCATCGTGGAGGGGACGGGGGTTGAGCAGATGAAGGATGGAGAGAAAAGGAAGCTGACACCGCCGAACCCGATGAGGAATGGGGGTTTAGCTGTCAATATTTTTTTCATACAGTGTCACATCAATCAGAGGTGTCTTTTCAACTTCTCAGTGCAGTCCTGCTGAGACATTTGGAGATATTACATTCCCTCAACTAAATGTGTGGTCTCTGTATCCTTTTGTCCTGCAGCTGAGATGTTTTCAGGAAAGGCGATTTAGTGATTAACAATGACAATGTGGGGTCAAATTTTTCATCACTTGTATCGTATTCTAATCCAAAGAAGACCTTGGCAGCATGAACTCCATTTCTGGCTGCTATCTACCAAATTATATCAACTGCCACTAATGTTGTACGATCCAAAAGGTTTAGAACTTAAGCAAGTATTTGTGTTGTGAAATTATAAAAATATGTCTGCACTACTTTACCATAGATAACACATATATTTCACAAGTAAGGCACACATTATTCTTAGGAATATACATTTCATATTAAAAAAAAAAAAAAGGGGGAAAAGGGCACAAAAAGAACAACA
>VVAS01077354.1:1766-11946 GCA_015103295.1 Ptychochromis oligacanthus
TGGGTGTGTGATGCATGCCCGACTGGTCAGCCCCACAGGTCAAGCGTATACATAGAAATATGACTCGACTGTAGCCATTTGTTTCAAGGGTTTTCTCCTGAGTAGAATTTATTGTGGAGGTCCAGAGAGCTTTGTTGTCTGTAATAGTGTTAGATAGTGGGCCTGGAACACTTCTGAAGTTCAGTGTGGTATATTATAAATTCATGTGAGCTTTTCATATTCTGGCACCAAGCACACTTCATTCTGTTGGTCTGCTGTAAATCAGGGGCCTGGACTAACGTGGAAAAACTAGAAACGCAGGAAAACGGCTCGTGTGCTATTTACTGGCAGGGTGCAGTTGAAATAATGACACCTAATCTTTTGTAAAATGTCCAATTGTAATTTTACCAGTTTTTTCACCCATTAAATGCCTGAGCCTTCTTACATTTGTGAAGCTGGAATTTTTAGAGATGAACCAGCAAATCATTTTGAACATCAGATTTTTTCCTGCATAGAGGATTTTTTTTAAAGCATACTTAAATACGACATATTTGTCTCCCAGCAGTCAGTTCTCCTCTCATTCACAGCCGCTGTATTTTACAGACGCTGGATCAGCCAGCTAAGCTGCAGTGTTTTGGTGTCGACTGGGTCCGACTTTTAAGCCTTGATGATACTTTCTGCGTCTGTGAGTCCACTAGGGTCCTCTACAGTCCACTTGGATCCCAGTGATGTAAATTTCATTGTCAGACAGTGGGCGTGAGGGTCTGTGCAGACGTTGGTGTGCGTGCCTGTTTTTTTTTTGTGACTTGTCTGGGGAGAATTTACATTATAACATTTCACCACAAATACACATGCGCCCCAGGTGGTGGACTTCACGCAGACTCCGAGGAAGTGTAACAGGAAAGACTACTCAGCTGTCGGGTTTCCAGCTGTCCGTGTCCGCAACTGAGTATTATCAAGCCTTTATACTGTCTTTGGTTCGAATTCTCCAAGGGGAAACCCTCTCAGTCCGGACTCTTCTGGTGGTTTTAGCTATAGTATATCACAGGATTGCAAACACCCACTCTTTCATGTGTTTACTGCCGCATTAGACGCCCACTGAAGGTGCATTCTGTGCCAGGAAAAACCCTGACACTGGTGTCGGCCCAGTATTTCCCACACATAGGCTTTGCTTTGCCGAGTTGCCCAGGTACATTATCGGTTGTCTGGGAGTATTTGATGATTTATTTACTTTGTTAATTTCATTTTTTTATTTTTTTTTTTATTTTTTGTTAATCTATCTGAGAGAACAGACTGGCTTGCCTACCAACTAGCTCGCCTGCCAGGTTGCTCTTGAGGCGGTCCTCGATGTCATTCAGCGACTTCTTCAGAGAATCGGTATCTGCCTTGTTGACTGCTGTCTGCAAACCAGATGACATTTACCAATAGGAGTGGGCAGTGTTTATCTGTGGCGTCACATCAGTTTAGTGCTGGGTAAATGCTGAAAGATGGTGTGATGAAGAGCTCAAGGACTCTATAAAGTATCAGTTTTTTGTATCTCACAATGAGTCTTTGGAGGGTGATATAAGCATGATTGGTGTGTGTACAAGTAAAACCAATAACACTGTTCCCTTATTTTAACAGTAGCCTGCATTTCCTACAAAAAAAGGCTATTTGGTTAAGCAAATAAAACCCTAATTAAGAAATTTTTCTAACAATGCTCTAGCTTAAACATCTTCCTCCTCTAAGCAGGACAAACTTTAAAACCTTTTTTAAACTTTTAAACAAAAAATAAAATAAAAAAAGGTTTATTTGTTTTGCTGGCACAAAAAGTGGAGTATGGGTTATGACTTATTTCCTAACTCTCTGCACAAAAGCTAACATGTATATTGCCCAGAATGTCAATTATTTTTCAGTGAAAGCTGCACTACCCTCAGCTCGATGCTATTCGTGCATCTCAAAGCCTTACCAACAACTGCTTCAAGTTTTGAGAGCACTGAGAGGTTCAGAACTAAATCGAGTTCTTTTTTGTTCTTTTTTTTTAGTCTGTTGGTACAGCTTCTTTTGTCTATTTTGTCAAGCAAAGGTTTGTGAAGGTTTTTTTTTGTTGTTGTTGTTGTTGTTGTTTTTAAGTCCTTGGCCATTTATTTTCCCTGGTCTCTTTGACACATTGTCTCCATGGTGATTGTTATTCATAATCCTTTGGACATGCTGTGGAACTGCAACACAGACTACTAAACGTCCCTCGTCCACAGTAGCATTTATTTGAATGTTTAGAGACAGAAGACAGAATGGCGACCTATCTCTCTCTATATTTTACTTTCTGCACAGTTCCTCAGTTTAGAAGGAATAATTTTTGATACTTGTACTGTTCAAAAGTCTTGAGCCACCCCTCATTTCTTTATATTTTGCTTCCACGGAGCCAGACTTTCTTCTCATACAAGCATAAAAAAAACACCTAACTCAAGGGATGAACCAGTGTTGTCTACACATAACAACTTGGCAAAGAACCAATTTTAAATTGAATCTTTAGACACTTTGATACTAGCAGCCTGTCACAAAAACACAATTTGTTCCCATTTCTTTATTTGAATCTACAAAAAATGCCAACACTAATATAGTATGACCAGTATAAAATAGTATTTTTGCACCAACAAGGTGATTCCCAAAGAGCAGAAAAATTGATGTGCAGTGTGCCTTAAAAAAATCTGGGGAAACTGGACAAGTCATGTCCTTAAGAAATAGGAAAAAAATCATGCAAAGACCTGACACAGGACCTAAGATGCATCTAGCCCTTTAGCTGATATCCATCTACTCTTCAGCAAAGCCTTATCAGAAATGGTCTCAGTGGAAGGGTGGCTGTCAAGAAGCCATTCTTAAGGAAGGGAAACTGGGAGAAGTATGCCAAATTACACAAGAACTGAAAATGAAAGTCAGTGGCAACAGGTTTTATGGACTGATGAATCCAAATTTGAAATTTTTGGTTCAAATGATCAATGTGTACAGAGGAGGTCAAGAGAGAGGTACAGCAGTGAGTGTCTACAGCCATCTGTAAAACACAGTGGAGGCTCTGTCATGGTTTGGGGCTACATTTCAGCCAGTGGTGTTGGAGATCTTGTCAAAATTGAAGGAATTATGAAGACGGAAAAGTAAGCGGCTGATTATCAGCAGCTTCATTTTTCAGCATGACAATGATCCCAGACACACTGTCAGTGCAGTAAAAGCATACCTGGATAGAAAAACACACAATGGAACACCATCAGTCATGGATTGGCCTCCCCAGAGCCCAGACCTCAACATTAATGAAACAGTGTGGGATCATCTTGACAAAGAATGGAACAAAAGGAAGCCAATATAAAAACGAGAGCTTTGAATTTCCTTCAAGAAGCCTGGAGAACTATTCCTGAAGACTACTTAAAGAAATGACAAGATAGCTTGTCTGAGAGTTCAGGCTGTGTTGAAGAATAAAGGTGGTCATACCAAATATTGACTTTCAAGTTCGTTAGAATTGTAGAAACTCTGTTTTTGCCTCATACACTGTATTTCCGTGTATGTTCACATGTTTCAGTAAATCACTGTACCTATTTCACATTTTCCCAGCAAAGGATAAAGAAAAGGGGTGAAAGAAAGGGGTGGCTGTGGCTCAGGAGGTAGAGCAGGTCATCTACTATTCGGAAGGTTGGTGGTTCGATCCTGGGCTGCTCCAGTCTGCATTTCAAAGTATCCTTGGGCAAGATAATGAACCCCAAGTTGCTCTCGTCCATCGGAGTGTGAATGTGTGTAAATGTTAGATAGAAGGTACTTGCGTATAGAAAAAAAAGTGCTTGTATGAATGTGTGTGAATGGGTGAATAAGGCACTTTGAGTGCTCAGAGTACAAAGGCGCTATATAAGAACCAGTCCATTTACCAAATAAGGGGTGACTCAAGACTTTTGCACAGTATTGTATTTTTACTTTAATGTTTATGAGACATGTTGTATTTCTTTTAAGGATTTGATGGTAGTCTTTCCATTAATACTAAAAGTAATCGCACTGCCAGTATGTGATTGGGGGTCTCTCTCTTATTCTGTCGAAATGACCAAACTAAAGGACCCGTGGCATAGCTGAGCCATTAGTTCAGTTCTGAGTCTGCTTTTTGTACTTCTCATTTATCCCTCTTGTCACACAGTGACTCATTTAATTCAGTTTTCACCTTGCTGCTGTATTTGAACTAAGTCTATGAAGTGTGCACTAATTGTCTGTGCCTTTTTATTTTCTTTGAAGTTGCCTACACGCACCTAAGCGTTGACTATTTTCTAAAGCCAAGCATGCAGCTACTTTCTTCATTAAAAAAACATCAGCCTCCGAGGAACCACAGAAAATGTTTTTGTGCATGTGGCCAAGGCCAGCCTCTTGTCTGTATTGTCAGATGGCGCTCACACACACAGTGTGAGATGTCCATTAGCCTCACAGTGTTGTAGTCTTGACCGCTGGGCTGCTCTCTGAGTTAATTGACTGTCCTGACAACAGTTATTGATGAAGGGAAGAAGGAAGCACTTGTTGGTTTTCCCTTCACCTCACTTTAGATTAGAGTCTCCAGCCTTTCAGTCAGAGGCTCTTTCCTTGCTGCCTGCTGAGCTAATTGACTCCAGAACATGACCATGGAGAGAAAAAACACACGACAAATGGTGGTAAACTTAACTGCAGCTTGTAAGGGTTTTTTCCCCCCTTCTATTCACTAGCCTTTCCTCCATAACACTTGTTGCACAACATTTGCATTTGTGCTCTTACTTAAAAGCTTGCGATTGTAAGTATTGGGTCGTATTGAGTGGCGATGATTCATTAATTCTTTGCTTGTAATACTCGAATAGACGCACAAGCCCTTGGCTGAAACCATTAATTTTAAATCAGCTGTAATCTGTATAATGGAGGGATGGCTCATGGTGACAAAGTGGAGCAGTTCTATGTAGCTCTGCAGTGGCTCACTGTTGTAGTTTCAACACCCACACCTTTATACTTCTGGTTCACTCTCAATGCATTGTTTTCAGCATTAAAGCTAAACAGTGACTCTACACTGACCCAGCTTCAAGCAGCACACAAAGGCGGCAACAAGCTGTCCACCACAGAGCTGCAACTAACAATTTCAGTATGACTTCATTTTCTGATTGTTTTCTCAACAGTTTTGTCTCTAAAAAATTTTTTTTTTATTTTTTTGTCTAATAAAAATGTCTGTATGATACCGACATTTTTAGTTTAACTTGATTATCATTCAATTAGCACGTAATTGAAAAATGTATGTGATTTTTTTTTTTTTTGTCCCTGAAAATTAAGCCAAGCCAAGCCAAGCCAAGCCAACTTTATTTATAAAGCACTTTAAGAACAGCAACCACTTACCAAACTGCTGAACTTAGGAATAAAATATGTTAGAATAAAATAAAATAAATAGAAGTACAAGACAAAATAAACAGGGAGGACCGCCTAACACCAACATACAAAGAATTACAGTAACCCAAGTGAGCTGTGATAAAGGCATGGATCACTGTTTTAAAGTAATCTTTTGACAGAATGTTTTTTTTTTTATCAACTGTCTCAGCTTAAAGAAGCTGGATTTCACCACTGCACTGATCTGACTGTCCAGTCTAAAATCACTGTCTATCCTAAAACCCAGGTTTGTCACAGTAGGCTTTCCATACTGTGCCAGAGGGCCACTGGAGAAGAAACACCAGTGACACCAGGACCAAAAACTATCATCTGTTTTCTTTTCATTAAAATTTAGGAGGTTTAGAGCCATCCAAGCTTTTAGTTTCTCAAGACACTCAGCTCAGGTTTGTATGGAGTAGGCATCCTTCCGTTTCAGGGGCACATAAACCTGAGTATCATCTGCATAACAATGGAAAGCAATTTTGTGCTTTCTAAGAATGGAACTGAGGAGCAGCAGATACAGAGGAAATAGCAGACGCCCAAGTATTGAGCCCTACGGGACCCCACTCGACAATAAAGCAGAGGAGGATCTGAAATTGTTTAGACTAACACAAACATTTCACTGAGCCAGGTGCAATTTGAACCACTCCAAAGCAGTGCCAAGAATGCCTACACAGTGCTCTAAGATATGAAAATATTTTGATCCACTGTGTCGATTGTTGGTTATTGTTTTTGCTGATCGACTAATAAATTCATCAATTTGTTGCGCTGCTAACTGCAGCATTAAGCATCTGAGAGGCAAATATTTTCCTCAAGAGATGGAGACTAAAAACAGTGCTAAAAGAAGCCTAAATATTGCACATACGTAATCATTAGCTGGTGAAACGCAGCCTTAAATGAAATTAATACTTACATTTTCTGCTGTAACCTGAGAGACAGATAACATGACAGCCATGGTGTGTAGTTATTAATTCAATTCAGTTCAATTTTTTTTTTAAGATGGCACCAAATCACAAGGTGATTACTGTAAGGTAAAGACATGACAATATTAAAGGGAAAACCCCAACAATCAGATGGTCCCCTATAAGCAAGCATTAGGCAACAGTGGAAAGGAGAAACTCCCTTTTAACAGGAAGAAACCTCCATCAGAACCAGGCTTGGCTGGGTGCAGCCATCTGATGGGAAAGAGAAAAGAAAAGAGAGAATAGGGAGACAGGACAAAATTTAATGGCATGTGGCAGTGGTATATAAACACCTGGGGACTGAAAAGAGGTGAGTAGAGAAGAAATGCTCAGTGCATCATGGTAAGTCCCCCAGCAGCCTGAGTATATAGCAGCATAACTGACAGGTAGTTCAGGGTCACCTGATCCAGCCCTAACTATAAGCTTTATCAAAAAGGACAATTTTAAGTTTAGTCTTAAAAGTAGAGAGGGTGTCTGTCTCCTGAATCCAGACTAGGAGCTGGTTCCACAGGAGAGGGGCCAGATAGCTGAAGGCTCTGCCTCCCATTCTACTTTTAGAAACCACAAGTAAGCCTGCAGTCTGAGAGCGAAGCGCTCTATTAGGGTAATATAATACTATGAGGTCTTTTAAGATATGACGGGCCCTGATTATTCAACACTTTGTATGCAAGGAGAAGGATTTTAAATTCAGTTCTGGTTTCAACAGGGAGCCAGGGAAGGAGCCAGTATAGGGGAAATATCTCCTCTCTTTCTTGTCCCTCTCAGTAACAGGGATTAACTGGAGGCTTTTCAGGGGACTTTCAGAACATTCTGATAATGAATTACAGTAGTCCAGCCTAGAAGTAATAAATGCATGAATGCTACAGTTTGCTACCTTGCTGTAACCTTTTATTTTACAGGTTTTCAGGCCATTCACACTAAACTCATTGTAGATTTGATGTCTGGCCCTTGACCTTTTGGAAGTCTTATTAGCAAACTTTAGGCCAGAAGCAGTTAACAAGGCTGATGTTGGCTGATATATTGGTACATTCCTGTTGATTACCATGATGATGGCAGAGCTTTGAAGCTTTTGGGTCAGCCCTGGTGTTATCATTGCAACATGTGCTCCTGGAGACACTTGACGTATGTGGACAAATATTGTCAACTCATTAGCGTCCTGGCTGGTTTGATCATGAGCAACATGAGCATTCTTGATGCAGACTCTTTGGATATTTGGACAAAATATGTAATGGCAAAAAAGGTTTCCAAATGACCTTACACCTAATTTGCAAACTGCGGTCTTTTCGTTGTTGTTTTTTTTATTCAGAGACTTACGCTGACACCGCCATGTCTGCAGTGAGCTGATATTGGTTGATTTTCCTCCTCTAGCTCTGGTAGATCTTTCTTACCCTGAAGTTAAATCTAACTATATTTTATTGGGACAGTTGGGTTGAAATAGTGCTCCAATGGCCCAACTGGCTCAGAAAGAGTTAATTATCTGACAGTTGCTGTGGAAATCTCTCACTGAGCTTTGGTTTGCACTGTTGTCTCCTAGGCCTGCAACAACTGTTAATTCATTCTGCTCATAAAGTCATGTCTGTCAAGAAGGGATGTCGTACATCAGTCCTCTGCACCTCTGTTCAGCGACCGACTTGCTGCAGGTGCTGGAGGACAAGCACAGGCAGGCAGCTTCTGAATGGAGCCGTAGCCGCTATAATAGCACCTTGGCTGAGTTACATTTGGCTGCACAAACCTTTTCAGCACGGAAATCAAATTCACTCAGCGGGACTCCCCTCTCTGTTATGATTGGTTTCCGGAGGCAGGAGTCTACAAAGATCCTGCACCAAAGTGAAATACCCGCCGTATGGGGGGAAAATGACACCTATGCACACAAAATGATGGATAGCAGAAAATCCAGCAATAGCACAGAGAAGAATCTCAGGTCTTCACTGACAAAATGAATGCACCTTCATGCTGGAGTGCTTCTCAGTAATAATATTCAAAACAGGGCTGTTTTCCCCACACAGCTAGGGGTTGGGATTAGAAGTCTTTTAATTATAAAAAGCTCATCATGGAGGTTAACTGAGTCACATTCAAATACAATTAAAAGTTAAAGAACATTCATGTTCTTAAGTCAGACAAGACACGGCTCATCAAACTAATTTGAGCTAAAGGCAGCTTTGACTGAGCAGCTTAATGCCCCGTTTGGTTTGCTTAAACTTCAGTTAAAGGAAATAGAAATGTGAGCTAAACTCCACTGAAGGTGTGCAGGCAAATGCAGCACTCTGAGGGGACAGCTGAGGGCTTTCCTCTTCTCTCAGCTTAAATTTACATGTTGCTGTGATTACTTCGAAAACTCTCACACAATCTTGTGTCCTGATTCATTTTTCACTCCTCTCCAGACACTTTTATGGTCAGATGTAATGACAGTGGTTTATATTTCATATCAACAACATTATATACATGGAAGCCATTTGTGTTTACTTGTGCTTTGGCAGGCAGGCTGTACTGTAATGCCGCTTTACTTGGCTTTAAATGCCAAATGAGTCTCCCGTTTTGAGACATGTAGGAGCTGCATGTTAGACATTTTGCTGATTGATATTTTTGTTCCATGTGTCACAGTCGCTGGCCAGCTTTGTAAATATAATTTTCTGTGTTTACCAAACTTAATTGGCCACAAGTCCAGGGGCGTCCAGAGCGCGGCCTCGTGCTTACAATCCTCGGGAGACTGATAAATGTTGTTCATATTCGCTGGCTTGTTTCACAGTTGTCACCAGCTCGTTTCATGAGCTATCCTTCCTCCTTCTTCTATGCTACATATGACAGGCATTTATGTCCACCAGCAGCCAATTACACTTCGTGCCCTTTACAGTGTAGCGGCTAAATCACAGGCTGTTCTCGTACCTGAACTCTGACAAATGGGACGACAGTCCGAAGTCATGCTTTTGTAAAATGTGGCACATGGCAGGAGTTTGTGTCAGCCGTGTTCTCCGTCCATCCAACATCTTAACCGCTTGTCAAAGACAGGGTCACGAGTTGGAGTGATTGCTGGCCAATCACCAATTAATTTAATATGCATGTCTTTGGACTGCGGCAGAAAACCCAAAAACATTGGCCCCAGCTGACCAGGAGGTGCAAACGAGCAGCTTTTGTGCTGCGAGGCGACAGTACTAACTCCTGAACCACTCTGCCACCAGCCGTGTTCTCACTACAGGAAACACTTGGTTTAGGTGGTGGTGCTACCTCAGGTAGAGGGTGGAGAGCATGCAGGCGCCGGGACACAGCACAATCACTCACTGACTGAACTCACCTGACTGTCACCTGCACTGTTCCCACATTGGCACACGGACTTTGCTTACCAAAGACCTGGCAATTTAAAAACACTCTAATGTCCGTGTTGATCACTTGTGTTCTCACATGTACCTCTTTTCTAGCAAAGTTCAGGGCTACAGAGCATGTGTAAAAATGGCTACAGTGTAGCACGGGACAGTGACCAAAAAAAAAAGCCACGCTCTGTTTTTGGCAGCCATGTATTTAGATGTTTTCCTTTTTTCTGGAACTATGATATTTCTCCAACCTTACTGATATTTAACACCTTTTCATTGTTATTTCCTCAGACTATCTCCGCCAAAGCTATGGACTGTCTACGGACTTTGTTCCCCCATGTGACTACAACAAACTGGTGCTGTCTCTCCTTTCGGGCCTACCCAATGAAGTGGACTTCGCGGTTAACGTTTGCACTCTGCTTTCCAACGAGAGCAAGCACGCCATGCAGCTGGACAAGGACCCCAAACTGGTCATGTTGCTGCTGGCACACGCCGGCGTCTTCGATGACTGTACGTTCCCAACATCACTCACATTTTGCTCTTAACATACTGAAT
>VVAS01077436.1:2267-12686 GCA_015103295.1 Ptychochromis oligacanthus
ATGTTGGACGAGAAGTTCCTGGCTCGCAGTCTCCGCTCTAATTCATCCCAAAGGTGTTCTGTCGGGTTGAGGTCAGGACTCTGTGCAGGCCAGTCAAGTTCTTCCACACCAAATCTACCTGAATTCAATGATTTTAATGGAATGAGCGAATACTTTTGGCAATATAGTGTATGTCTGAAAGTGACTATAAACCGCCCTCATTACATATTAGGATCAGTTTATCCTCTGTTATTTACATGGTTGCTATAAGTCCCACCCTTTCTTGATTTTGATTGGTTGGTGAGAGAGAATGACACTGACGAGCACGGCGGTATTTCAAAGGATGAACGAAGAGATGAAGCTGTTACAGCTGCAAAGGGTGGGCCGACATCATATTAGACCCTGTGGATTAAGAATGGGATGTCACTCAAGTTCATATGTGTGTGAAGGCAGACGAGCAAATACTTTTGGCAGTATAGTATATATAAGCACCATGATCAGTCATTCCTCTTATACTTTTTTTCAATCAGCTTGAAGGATGAATGTGTTGTAATGTGATCTCTCACATTACAGTCCACATAGTCAGAAGATTGTCAGGAACATGGGCATTAGCTTGGACCCTCGTGTTCATCCTCTGTTGATGCGATTTTACTGCATTCTCAACCTGAACCGTCACATGATGCTGTTTAATCAGATGCGTACCTCTGGCAGCCACGTCTGCCACATCGGCATCTGAGAGATAACAGTCCACTTTTAGAGACACAATAGGAGGCACAGTTTGCAGGGTCATCAGCCAGAAGTCAGAAGGGTTCTGTGTATGCTGCTCTTTGTTACTCCTTCCATCTTCTCAACACACTCTTTTGACTTGTTAGCCCATTTCCATCTCTATTTTGTTTTTTCTTTGAATACCTTTATATTTACAGCATTTGGACCCAAGCAGACCCTCTCATACTGCAGAAACTGTAACACTAGTGGAGGACAGGTTTTTAACCTAGCAACATCTGAAAATGAGGTCACTTAAGTGAAGAAACTGTTGCCTGTGAGCACAGACTGTAATAAGCCACAACTGAGCCTGGATCAAAAACCAGGTCCAAATCGTATCTGTTTTAAGAGAATATTTAAAAGCAACAAATGAAGCAGCAGATCTTATATGTTCCAGAGCTGAGGAGCACAATCCTCTTTTATGTTTAAACTCAATTTAGGAACCACCAGGAGCGTTTGGTCAGGTGATCTGAGATATCTGGGACGTAAAACAGTTCAAGAAAAAAGACTTATTTGAGAATTAAAAAAAGAAAAAAACAGAAGTAAACATTGAGTTGAGCCTGAAATCAGAGTGATGTGATTAATTCATTACGGGTTAATTTTATCTGGAGTGAGCTTCGGCTGTTTCTGCAGCTGTAACTCTGAACAAGCTGAAGAAAACCTATGAAAAACGCAGTGCAGTCAAACCTCCTCCTCCTCCTCCTCTCTGCCCTTCATTCACTTTGGCCTCAGACTGTTTTACTCTCTTTCTCTCTGTTTCCACAGCACATCCCCTTCTTTCTTCCACCCTTCCTCTCCATCTCCTCCTATGCCTCCTTTCCTCTTCAGTCCTTTTGTTATTCTTCATCTTCGATTTTAGCTGATGTTCATCTCTTCCCTTACATCTCAACATCTGTGTCATTCACTCTTTTATCCTTTCATGCCTCTCATTACCTCCCTCTGATGTATCCTCCCCTTCTCTGCTGCCTCCATGCCCTCAGCTGTCTCTGACTCTGTCTGTATTCCACCTGCAGCTTACAGGAAGCTGGCTTTATCATGCTTTATTAAGTTAAAATCAGGCCTTAAAGGTCAAAACACAGAGAAGGAGCAGCTGATGGAGGGACCGAAACAGGCAGTGTAAGGTGAAGGAGAAGTCACATTCAGCCTGTAGTTAATGAGACTTTATGGAATGTTAATCCAGAGAAATTGAAATCTTAATTTCTATTCATCCTTCAGTGCTCCTGGATTATTTCACTCTAAAAAAAAAATGAATTTGCAGAGATAGCATCCCATTCCCTGTCTCAAATATTGCAGTTTTATCAAAACCGGAGGTGTGTCTCCCCGTTACTCAAAGAGCTTTTATTCGGCTGCTGACATTTTAAAGACTCACAACGTCCACAACAAGAAGTGGTGGTGAAATAAGTTGCAGGTTTATCAGGCAGGAGGCCGTGGCTCATGCCTTGTTTGGATCTTTGCGTTTCACACTTTGGTTTCATTTCATTTAATTCACTTTTGCTGTCACTTATTGGTTAGGTTTAGGCAATAAAATTATTTATTTATTTATGTAGGTTATTTGGCAGGGACAATGCACAATGGGTGGATGGATGGATGGATGGATGGATGGATGGATGGATGGATGGATGGATGGATGGATGGATGGATGGATGGATGGATGGATGGATGGATGGATGGATGGATGGTCTCCATCTCAGCTCCTTTCTCCCTGCTTCCACCCTTTCTGCTCTTTTTTCTTTCACCTTGTAACTGCTCTCCCCCATTATTATTATGATTATTAAATCCTTTATTTAAACAGGTCGTCTCATTGAGATCAAAATCTCTTTTTCAAGAGAGACCTGTGTAGAGCAAACAAATACAAAAATTGAGACCGGCAGTCAAATAATCTTCCATCATCCCACACTGTTGCTCCTCCTCATCAGTCCTTTCCTCATTCCTCCTCCTCTCATTTTCCCATAAACCCCTCATTTTATGAATACATTTCAGCTGCTTTCATCTGTCTTAACATCCTTTTCTCATCGTTCCTTCGTTTCTCATATAACTATCTTGTGTACAGTCTCTGTCTTTCTATCCGTCCTCATTCTCTCGCTCTTCCATTCCTCCTTCCTTCTCTGTGCATACTGAAGTCTTGCCGGCAGCCCGAGAGTCTTCACACAGAATATTTTATGGCTGTTCAGCTGAGCTCTCCTCCCCTTTCCACATCAGGGACCACGTCTACCCACCCAAACCTCTCCAACTGCATTACATCTCCTCTGTCTGTACGTCTCTCTTCTGTCATTCTGTTGCTCTTTTGCTGCCTCTGTTCTCCTCTCCTTTTTCTTTCTGTCATTCAGTGAAAGTAGAATTGAAATGCTAATTATGACTTCAGCGCTTGTGGGCACA
Organism: Ptychochromis oligacanthus; assembly: GCA_015103295.1. Lineage (NCBI taxonomy): Eukaryota > Metazoa > Chordata > Actinopteri > Cichliformes > Cichlidae > Ptychochromis > Ptychochromis oligacanthus. Next base: position 5,385 of record VVAS01077436.1, read on the forward strand.
AAGAAAGAGAAAAGTAAAAGGACTGATAGGTGAGCCCAGAGCACAGAGACACTACAGTCAGTGACATACAACGTGTATTAATTCCAACAAAGACATTCTCATGAAGTCCTGCTACACACACACACACAAGCATTTTCATCTTTTCTTTTACAGAGGGTAATAACACTCAGATCTACATTTGCACCAAGTTTCATCAGCTCTGCTGCTTTGATGATTTACTGCAGGATTGTGTGCTTCACTCCAAATGCAGGCAGACAGTAAGAAAAGGACGTACTGAAGACAAATGAGTCCTTCATGCACAAGATGCTTAAAGAGCGTCTAAAGAGAAGTCTGCTCATGAAAAGCAGGAAGAAACAGATCGATACACTCTGTCAACATATTTGTTTCAGGAAACAGAAGCTGCACATCACTTATAAATGATAGGTGAGGATAAGGACAGAAACTGATTCTTTTCTTTAAAAATCCTTCAAAATCAGGGAGAGGGAAAAAACAAATTTGGATAAGTCATTGGGGAAAAAAAAAAACACTTCATGTTATAAAACAGATATTTTATCACTAAAAGATCATATCAGGCCACAGTCCAATCAAAATTCGGTCTGTGACTACATTACAACACCAAAGCTGAAAATTCCCTTCATACCATGCATGAAGTTATCCCTGATAAGTTATCCCAGATCCGTTTGTTAGAATTTCTTGGGAACATCAAGACGATGTCTCCCAGTTTTTCTTATTTTGTACATACATTTCTGAAGATGCCAAATGTCTGACGATGTAAAGACTCCTAACAAAAATTCCTGGATCCAGATCAACTCCAAATACTCATCCCTTCTAAGTTGGTCCAAACCTGACCTCTGGGAACAGAGGTACTCTAAGGTTTAGAGTAATCCTGCTAACAGTCACATAAAGTGAACCAATCACATGAGCTCTGTGGCAGAGGTGACTACATTAATCAATTGAGTCTGAAACTAAAGCCTGAGACAGATGGACCACACTTTAAGATGTTTTAGTCTGTCAGGAAGGAACACAAAGCTTAGACCAGAGTAAACAGACCAGAAAGCTCATCAACAGCAGCCTGCACAAACACATTCAGTACAATGAAAAGACCAGAAACGAAAACAGAGTTGGTGCGAGAAGATGGACAGGATGTACTGAACTGACTACAGACTCCCTCAGACTAGAACACAAGTCAGTATCATTTGTGACTGACAGTGCTAATCTGCTGCATCTAATTCATCTATTCATTCTTTAATTATTTCCTTAGTCTATAAAATGCCAAAATACGAAAAACAGTGAAATCCAAAAGGTGACATTTCCATAAACCCTTATTTAGTCCAAAAACATCCCTCAACCAAAATCTACTCAACATGTACTGGCAGAATGTCCAACAGAAGAGGCTGAAACTTCAGCAACACTTGTGGTATAAAGAACAGCTTTATTACTTGACCAACGTATTTCACCCTATGGCCTTCATCAAGGTCATCCAATGTCCAACAGACAAAGCACAAATGGCTGTTTATGTCCACGTTTATCTAACACACCTCACATAGCAGCCACCGGGATGATTTCTCCATGGGGTGATCCTTCTCCTGGTTATTTCAATCTGAAGCTACTGTATGTCTTTACCAGAACAATATTCAGTGAATGAAGTGGGAAGTTATCACAGTTCACACACAGAGAGACTACCTCAGTGCATATCCCTCACATTCCTGAAATGAAGACTTCATTCTTTTAGCATTCACTGTGTGTCTGCACTTAAGGAATCTCCAAAATAAGCATGAAATATTTAACTAGCCATCACAGAGGCTTTACTACCTCACGCCTCTCTCAGCTAATTCCTCAGCTAACACTCTAATTCCCTTCTCACCACTTCTGTTGTCCTCAGCATCCTCAGAGAAACACTGAGGCCAGCATTATCCTCTGAACAAAGCTAATCCAACACGCTGACTGCAGCGTCACCTAACAGCTCAGACTCTGAGCCTCCCACGACTAACGGCTGTGAAGAATGTCGGTTAGGGAATCTGACCGACCTTCACTGGGAACTATTTGACTTTTCCTGTGATGGGCTGGTGACCCAGCCACTTGCTCTATGACAGCCTCCAGAAAAAAATGTCACTGATTCTTTTCATAACTTTTACGCATAGAAGTTCAAGGTTCAGCCAAGGGGTGGAGGGTTTCCAGCTCAGTGATCTCAGGATCTCCTCTCTGCTTTCTACAGATGGTGTGGTTGTATTGGCTTCATTGAATGATGACCTCCAGCTCACACTTCAACCAAGTGTGAAACAGCAGAGATGAGGTCAGGGAGGAGTTCAAGTATCTCAGGATCATGAGTGAGAGGACAGTGGGAGTGGGAGGTCTCTGACTATTGCCTCTGCAATAAGAGGTAGAAGATGGATGGATGGATGGATGGATGGATGCTGGGCAGGCAACTCCTTAAAAATGATGTTTATAACTGAGTTGCATTGGCTGATAAAGCATGGTTTGGCACCTTGATTGAATTTTTATGAGCACATTGCAGAAACATTTGTTGAATGGATCTGCAAACTGTTCAGAGCCAACACAATCACACATAAAGATTGATTAATATTATCATGGTAGATTTAGCACTATCAGAGCATTTCCTTTATCTTATCCATCTAAAGCTGAATGTACAAACATCAGTGTGCATGATAAAGGCACTCTGCTTTGTACTGCTCTGTAAATACTCAGTGCTTTCTGCATGAAAAACAAGACTGTTAGAACAGAGGGTGCTGAGATGCAAGTCAAAGTTTATGATGAGAATAAAAAACAGAAACTTCAAAGACTTTCTGCAATTTAATTTCCTCTTAAATGTTTGTCTTTACCTGGTGACTAATAAAGTCTCTTATTTTTTCACCACTGGCTTCAGGGTGTGATCACACCTGAACTGCTCTTCTTTCATCTAAACAGAACAGAAACATTGATTCAAACCAAATTGGTTAAATAAAATGATTAAAATCTGTTCTGCTGATTGTTGAACTAACTGAGCTGAAATTTTCAGCTGGACATCAGTCAGTGATTAACTTCAGCTTTCAGGTGTTCAAATGAGCCTCAGTCTGTTCTTCAATTTCCATTTTTCTAAAAACTGCTGTGTGGCATGAAACTTGACTCCTCACTCATGTTTTGGCTCACTTTCTGCTCATCTTAGGCTAACAACAAAGAAGACTCTTCTTCTGAGACAGAAAACATCATGCAGCCATAAACCTGAACCCTGGTTTCCTCTCACGCTGCTCTCACAAAACATAAGACGTCCTGCCTTCTGTTTCTAAAACGAAAGCAGCCGCCTCCCCACTCACAGCACTCTATTAATAATTCAAATCTTTCTGTTTTTGTTGATTTCCTCTCTTTGATTGCACTGTTCTCTCTCGCTGCTCACCTCCATTTTTCATCTTCACCTTTCCCCTTTATTTGCATGAGAGCATTATCTAGTAATTAATAAATGCAATTAGACCTCTGAACCTTTCAGCAGACACACTCGCAGCAGATAATGAAATGTGTTGAATGTTCTGCTGCACGGTGAATAACTGACAACTGTAGGGTCAAGACTCTGCAATCCATCCTCAGTGATCCCATCGCATGAAGAGAATTAAAATACAGAGAGAAGATAGAGCCCAACCAATCACAAATCATGCTGAGAAAAATTACTTCTGTAGATTTTCCTGACGTGTACATGGTAATATATGCAAGTTCAAGGCCTTGTGGTTGAGATGATGAAATGTTGTGATGTGCTGGAATGGTAAATGGTAAATGGACTGGTTCTTATATAGCGCTTTATCAGCTCTGGTTTGAGCCCTCAAAGCGCTTTATGATCTACCACAAGCCTCATTCACCCATTCACACACATTCTTACAGGCACTTTTTTCTACATGTAAGTGCTTTCTATCCAACATTCACACACATTCACACTCCGATGAACGCATCGGGAGCAACTTGGGGTTCAGTATCTTGCCCAAGGATACTTTGGCATGCAGACCGGAGCAGACTGGAATAGCCAGGAATCGAACCACCAACCTTCCGATTAGTAGATGACCTGCTCTACCTCCTGAGCTACAGCCACCCCGACCCCGCTGGAGTGTGCTCGATAGTCCTAAACTTCACCCCAAGCAGTGATTCAAGACCAAAAGAAAACACAAACACAACTGAAACAGAAGAACAGCTGAGGTTAGATGGAAAAAACTCAAAGGCAGAAATGTTCATGTCACATCTCTAAAGCTGTGGTACACATGGCCAATCGTCAGAACATTTTACAGAGATCTAAGAGCCTCCTTTCCATTCCCATCTTTAGTCATGAATGTATGTAGACAGTCTTGTATTTCATCATCTGCATATATAACCACTGCTTGTACCTCAGCTTATCAGATGTGAGTGTGAATGGAAGACTGAAAACAGTTTCACCGAACATGAACCTGCTGCACGCGTGGAATAAAGGAAATGTGTTTCTGGAAGCACGAACAGAAGGAAAACAATCGAAAGAAAAAAGTCCAAATAAGAACGAAGGGAGGTGAGCTTGTGAACGGAAAGATATTTAGACCCAACAATAACAAGTAATACAAGCTCTGTTGATTTGTTTTCCATACGTGTACACCTGGTCTGAGGTCTGGGAGATGTCTGCACATGCTCACTGCATGGTTTTGGTTTGGATGATGCAGTCGAAGGACTGATGTCTTGTTTGCTTCCTGTTTCTGATGAATGCTTTTATTTTTTGAGCTTCATTTCTTTGCATGTGTTTCTAAAACTGTGACAGTTGATGTTAAAGCTTCTTTTCTGATCTCATGACCGGAAGGTTTCAAACAGTAGGTGGCCTTATTTTTGTGTTTCTGTTACTGAACAATATGAAATATTTGAGTTGATAATGAGTGGCTGATAAAGCAGATCTTCTGTTTTGACTGTTTATGTACCAAAGGAAGTTTGTTTAATTAAAAAATGTTATTTTGAGAAATGCGAAATGAGAAATGAGTTTGACACAGGAATGACAAAAAATGTGTAAAGGATAAATTCTTGATGATGAGGGAGGTTTTTTTCTTCAATGACTGTCTTAATCTTCCTTGATCACACTCATGCTTCCTTCATGTTTTTCTTTCCAGCTCTATCACTGCCTGACTTCTTTCTTTTTATTTCTCATTCTGCTTCCTCTCTCCATTAAAGCAGGAGGAAGAGGAAGGGGAGGAGGATGAAAGGAGTCTATCTGATGACTCTTTAATCCACTGAGCTGTTTGGTTTCAAATATTAATAATCACTTTGAATTTTTCACACACTGCCACACTGCACTGTGTGTGTGCATGTGTGTGTGTGGTACTATAGAGTAATGGTTTCATAGGACAGACCACAAGGAAACCGAAACAGGCCAGACCACAAAATGAAAGAAACTCTGACAGTTTGATTCAAAGTGATTTGTGTGTTTTTCCTTCTTCAGTTTTAAAGCTGTAGAGAAAAATTCTAGAGAGAAATGCTTTTTCATTTCCAGACAGATTCAGTCTCAGGTAGTGAGCTTTCTGACACCTGTGGAAAACAAAGGAAAACAGACGCTCCATCAGCAGGTGGTTGGTTTATCTGCGAATCAGTGAACTCTGCTGGAAGATTTATTTTCAGCATTGAAGAGGACCAGTCCTGATTCCACATGATGGTAAAACACAAACTGATAACTTGGCTATTTAAAATGAACCTGTCAAAACATACCGTGACAGTTAGAGTTCTTTTACCTTAAGATACAAGAAAAGAATTAAATAACTGAATGAGTGATTAGAGAAAAATAACCTCAAACACAGATTAAAAAAACACAGTGGGGTCTTAAATCATGTCTAAACAAACTCTCTTTAATTTTCAAACAAGCGTTTCCCACAAACACTGCAAACTCAACCTCAACCCACAAATATTTAAGACATTTTATTCCTGTGGTGAACAGATTACTGTGAGTCAAACAAAACCAGTTCCTTCAGCATCAGCTAAAACTGAAAACTGGAACAGACCTGGGTGATATTAGTGCTCATCAACCAGCAGAAATAAAAGCTGCTTAGCACTGAGAGCCGCTGTAACTCCTGTTCAACCCACCAGCCTCCGAGCCTCAGACTGAAACCCCTCTGTTGGTTTGGTCACTGGACAAAATTTTTTCAAGTCAAAAAAATGTATTATTCCATCTGCTGTCTGCCCTCTGCAGGTCTTTGAATGGAAATGTATCACACGAGGGCTTCAATTAGTGTTTGAGTCGCAGCTCTATATGAATGCTTCTTCACAATATTCATAATCACAACTTCTGCTGCTGTGAAATCACATAGAGCTGTTTAAAAACGCAGCTTTAACATGCACTGTGATGCTGTGAGCCAACACAGAGACGAAGGACCACGCTGCGCCATCACTTTCACCTTCAGCAAAGGTTTGAACGGAGCATGCCGAACAACCAGCCGGACAGGCTTCCAAAGGCTGGTTTTAACTAGGAAACTCTCCCTTTATGTTAAAACTAAAATAAAATGATCTGCAATTTGTCATTCATCCACCAGGTTATTATGTTAGAGTTAGGTTTAGGAGTAGGATTGGTTAACATCCACCTATTTCTGCCTGTTTAGAACATCCAAACGAAAAATCTTTCATCATAAATAATAATAATAACACTAAATTTTAAAGGTAGCATGTTCTAGTTTCTGAAAATGTACCTTTTTAGCATGTGGCTAAAACAAAATCAAAACCTACCTGTAGATGGCTCACTGGTGCCCCAGTGGGCTAAATCAAACAGCTTAAATATCAAAAGCCAGTTTACTTGGATTGATTTTAATTTCAGTATAAAAGCACTCATATGAGCCATTTTTGTTTTTGATGTTGGATCCATGAATGAATAATAAAATGTGAGTTATTTATTTTTCCCATGTTGGATTGAACCACAAGCCAATGTACTCCTAGTGCCGGTTCCCAAGCCCGGATAAATGGGGAGGGTAGCATCAGGAAGGGCATCCGGCGTAAAATCTTTGCCAAATCAAACATGCGGATCACAAAGAATGTGAATTCCATATCGGATCAGTCGGGGCCCGGGTTAACAACGACCGCCTCCGGTGCTGTTAGCCAACAGGGTACCGGTGGAAACTGTGCTACTGTTGGCCGAAGACAAAGGAAGAGGAGAGGAGGAAGACGTGTTAGGAGGCAAAGAGAGAGAAGGAAAGGCAGGAGTGTGGAGGTGAGAGAAGGGACTCTAAATGTAGGGACTATGACTGGTAAAGGGAGGATGGATGTCAGAAGAAAAGAGGAATTCTGGAGTAAGCTGGATGAAGTGGTAGAGAGTGTTCCCAGGGGGGAGAGATT
>VVAS01077559.1:23090-37713 GCA_015103295.1 Ptychochromis oligacanthus
ACAACGACAACTGGGGAGCAGATCGGGTGCAGAGAGCCAGCTGAGATGTGGGTGATTCACAGGGTGAATCCTCTTCATCTGAATCAATAAGGTCCTTTGTCTTCGAGTAGTGTCTGGCTGCAGAACTTTTTGTTGTGCTTTTTCTTTTCTCTGCATCAGCAGCTCGCTTTTCTAGAAGAATTACTCTCTCTGCAACTGATTGGGAGATTATTTCTTCAGACTGATGCTGGAGCTTCACAGCAGACTTTTCAGAGTTAGTAACTTCAGACTGTGCTGCTAGTGCAGGAGCTTCTTGATATTTCTGACTTTCTTCTTTATATCTGTCCACATGAGCCTTTTCCTCCTCTAAGCTGAGCTCTTTTTCGTAGTAGCTTAATTCTTCAATTGAGCTGCTGATTTGTTCAGCTTCAACCTTCGCTTGCTCTTCGTCTATGTGTTCTTCAAAGCTGTTGTGATCATTCCCGCTGTCATCGTCTGCATTAAACCTATAACTTGTTAAACTGTCAGACTTTATTAAATTGTCGTCATTTTCTGAAACCTGATTTTCTATCAAATTGCTTTGTGGACTCTCACTTTTTGTCCTGTCACAAATATATGTTTCCTCAATGTAAGGGTCCTCATCTTCTGAGCTAAGCTTTTCTTCATCTGTCTCTTCTATCAAAGCTGTTAAAGATGATGAAGCTGTTTTCTTTTGCTCCTGATCATCTGGAAGATCATGAAGCTGTTTCTCTTCCACGTCCTCCTGCTCTTCCTCAGCAGCAGAGAAACTTTCTTCAACAATAACCCGCAGCTTCTTACATTCAGCCTCTGGCTGCTCTTCTTCTGAAGATGACTTGTCCACATCTGAGTTTCCAGTGCTTTCATCAACGCTGATATTCAGTCCCATGCTGTATATTTGGCTCTGCTGTTCCTTCTCAGAGCTGGACAGACATATAGGAGTAGACAAGCCTTCTTTGCTCATCTCCTTACATTTGACCTCTGTCCGATTTTCACTGTCCAGGCTGGAAATGCTTTTTTCGTTATTTAGTTCCACATAGCTGCGGCTGGGTAGCTTGTCCTCTTCCTCCTCAGAGTGACTTTCAGGGTCGGACAAGTCTCCACCTTCACTACTCTCCTGTTTTATCTCCTCACACTCAGCTTCTGTGTCATCCTCCTGTGAGATCTTCTGCTCACCTCCTTCTGAACAGGGTACACTTTGCTTACAGCTCTCTTTTTGTGCTAAATCTTTACCGGCACTTGACGTCTTCTGTCCTTCATCATCTGCACCAGACTCGTTTTCGAGATTTTTCTCACTCCTGACTTCTCCCTTCATGTTCACCCTATCATCACTGTGGTCTTTTTGCTTTTCCTGATTTTCTTGATGTGCTGCATCCCTACATGACTGCAAGCCCTCCTCTTCCTCTTGTACAAATGATGCTGTACTGTGAAGCTGCATTTCTTCCATAACAGGTTTATAATGGGGATCAGCTAGTGGATATTTAAGCCTACATTGAGCACCATTGTCTGTGGTGGCCTGGACAGTCAATTTGTGCTTTGTTCCCTCTGTTATCTGGTAAGATCTGTCCACTCCAGATTGCTTTGTCTGGTTTATGTCTGTGATTTTTTTAATGATAGACCTCAGATCCACATCAGCAGCATCCTCTTTGGAAAAATGGTCTGTGTTTTCATCACTGCTTTCTTTTGGTGACAGTTCCACTCTTTCACTAATCCTGGTAGATGTATTTTCCTTAATGTCACGCTCACATTTTGCACTCACTGAAAGAGAAGCCAGTTCCTCCTTTAGCTTCTCTGGTATGTCAAGGTTATGCATGATCTCATCAATAATATTTTCCTCAGTGACACAGTCTTTTTCAGGATTTGCACTGGTTATGAGTTCTGGCTCTGACAGGTTTGGGGTTGAGCTGCGGCTTTTGCATCTGTCACTGAGTTCCCGAAAGCCCTTCCAGCTCTGCAGGAGCTGTTTTGAGGCTGATTTTTGCAAATCTAACAAACTTGTTTGCAATTTGTGGGAATCCTCGATGCTGGCAATTTCTCTAAGCGAATCAATCATTTTTAAAGCCTCTGCACAGCTGACATTGTTTGCGTTAAACTCGTTCTTATTTAAGTTAGTTACACCTTCCTTTAGGGTCATGACAGACAAGAAAGCAAGAAGAGCTTTAGATGAGGAGCCAAATGTAGAAGCTACATGGGAGGAGAAGTCAGGCAAGCTGTTGGACTTTTCCAGGCAGGATGGACGTTTGTTTTGAGTCATCTGTCTAATTGACTTGATTGAGTAGCAAATCTTTTCAAGGACTGGTTTCATGTTTGGCTGGTTTGCAGTGTTTAATGGCTTTGTTATTTGCATGTCTGTCATAGATTTCTCTTGATCTGCTGCTTTACCTTCTGTCTTGTTCAACGTCTTTTTGGTACTCTGATCAGCTTCCAGTGGCATGAAAGTTTCAGAGGTCAGTGTTTTGACCGATTCACCTTTTGATCTTACCGACTGTGGTGTTTGGTGAGTTCTTCTTTGGGCTGATGTTTTCTTTTGTGTCCTACTTGTTGGCTCTGATGGGTTGTCTGAGGAGAGGTCTTTGGAGAGGAACTTTCTACTTGACTTGTGTTTGATGGGCAGTGACACCATGTCCAGAGACTGAGAATATGGAGACAGTCTCTTTTGCAGTTTTGGTTTATTTACCTTCTGCTTTCTCTCAGTAGAGGGACTTCCATTTGGAGTTGTATGTTTTTGCATTCCAGTATTTGGAGACAGAGTATTATCCACAGGGTGAATTTGTGCTGTCGATAATTGTAAAGAGTAATTTTGTGCTTCTAAGGAAGATTTATGGCTTTGGAATTTCCTCTCTGGAGATGGGCTGGTTTTTGCTTTTGCTTTTTTCACCAGGGTTTTAGGTGTTGATGCCCCTTTTTGAGTTTCTTTAGTCATTTTTGTCTCTTTAAATGGGATATCGCTTGGCACTGAAGCATCATTTGATGAAATGCTGGGTGATGACAGTCTCTCCTCAGATGTTAAACTAGTAGGGGACACAGAAGTACCACACGATGGACAGCTCATCAGACCTGACACTGATTGGTGTGTCTCTTCTGGTCGTGTCTCGATGGGTCGTTGCTTTTCTGGTGAACAGACGCCATCTCCGCCCACAGTGTTGATGTGATTAGATAATGTGGTCTTCTCTGGGGTGACTTCACTGCTTAAAGCATATTTATCAACACAAGCCTTTCTGAGGGACATTTTCCTTTCAAGAGACAGATTACTGACCAAAGGGGCCCTTTTAATAGAGGGTGTTCTTGATAGTGGTGCTGTTGTGTTGTCTGTAAATGATAGGGGCCTGTCAGATGTAGGACTGATGGATAATGGATTATTATCTGTACCATCGCTGCTCAGTGATGAGAGCCTGTATAATGGGCTGCTGACCACTGATGTTACATCCTTTATGTAATATTCAGTGTTTGATAGCTCTGTGTTTTCAGCAGGAGGAGGTGGCGGTGGTGGTAGCTCCATTGAAAGTGTGTTGAGTGGAGTTGCTTTTTGGAATGAGATTCTGACTGAGCTTGATTTATTTTCCGCTTCATTGTCTAATTGCGTTTCTGTTGAGGTCTTGTTACTTGGTGGAAAAGGAGGGTTTATTTCTTCCTTCTCAGAGTCATTCTTCAGGTTTTCTGTGTTTTTAGTGATTGTATGATGATGAAGAGTTTGCTGCCCGGCTGTAGTTTTCTCCACTGATGGACTTGATTTATTTTCAAAAGACTGGACTCTCAGTTTAACAGATGTTGCCAGCAAACTCTCTGGTAGAGATTCTGAAGTTTGACATGTTATTTTGGATTTCTCCTCTAAACACTTTACCTCTTCTGCCACAGTGATCAAGCCATGCTTATTTTCATGCTCTCCACACCTGCCGTTTTCTGTCTGTGCCAGTGTTACTGCCTCTAGTTTTTTATGTTCCTCATGCGAGTGAGATGTGGGGTTGAGATGGGCTTTCTGCAGCCAGCTTTCTACATATTCATTTGTAACAGTCCTAGAGGACTTAAAAGCAGGCAACATGCTTCCAGTAATATCACTGGACTCATTTTCACTCCTTTTCTCTGTATGCACTGATGTCTGCCGTGTCAGTATACCCCGTGTTTGGCTTACCTCATTGGGAGAAACACTCATCCTGCTTGTATCAAAAGAAACTCTCTCTATGGGTTTTTTTAACACTGATTGTACATTTGTGTCTTTGACTGTACTTCTTGTTGTGTCATCTGACAGTTCTAAGCTCTTTGCTGGAACCCTTCCGTCTCTGTTTTGTGTTGGTCTCCTTTTAATGTTTTTCAAAGTTTTTGCTGATTTCATTTTGTTTCCATAAATCCTCCTAATGAATCCAGCACTGGAGAAAGTTTTTACTTTCTTATGTGTCTCGGTTGCCTCTGCAGAATTCTGCTTTTGTCTTTTCCGTGGCGTTGCAAGCCTCCGAACATGTTTGTTGACCATCTTGGGTTTTGAGGATACCTCTCTTTGTTGCATCTTGACTTGGGTTTTTGTGGGTTTTTGGGACGGTTGCTGTCTATTTTTTCTTTGAACTGCGCCATTCTTCTGTGATGTTACTGACATGCTTTCAGCCTTCCAGACACAAATGGACTCGGAGGAAGTTGATGGCCTCCAGAGTTCAGATTCAAATTCATTATTCAGGGAGAGCTGTCCTGTTTCTGAAGTAGCTGGCCTTTCAACAGTATTAGCAGGGTATCCACAAACATTTGCAAGGAAATTGTCTTGGCATGTCTGTTGTTCATATATGTGCAATACAGTTTCGGTGACCTCCTCTCCACTGGATTCAATCTGCAAAATTTCACTCATTTCTGCTGATTTGAATCCAGAAACATTTTTACTGTTGACATCGACAGAACCGAGTCTTCTCGGTTTGGGTACCGGTCTAGTGGTACTCTGCTTGACCATACAAAATTGCTCTGTCATTGTTCCATTTTCTGTCTGTTCTCTGTAGGAATAAGACCCAACAGTTCCTTGCTGAATCCCATCTGCCATAACTGATTTGACACTCTCCACAGAGGCTTCCTTTTTGCTAATTTGCTTGTGTCCTGGCGTAGGAGCTCTCCCAGGGGACACTACATCCAACTGGTTTTTGATATCCTCCTCTTCATTACTGCTCTCATTCAAAGCTCCATTACCAAGTGATGGTGGATCATCATCATTGTTGTCTTTAGTTTTGTCCTTGTTGATGGTGTCGATGGTGGCAGCAGGACTTTGTAAATCCAGTGAGTTTGATTTAGGCGAGCAGATCTCCAGCTCTGCCTCCGTATCTGGTAAAGAAGTCGCATTAAGCTGACTGGATACACTTGAGCGTGTCAGGGTGGTGGTCCAGTGGATGGCTTCCTCTTCCTTAATTGTCAACCTCACCTTCATCTCCACCGTCATACTGCCATCCTGATTCACCTGAAAGGACTTCTCAATATTGTCATCGCTGGGCAGCATGAAGTCCTCCCCTTCAGCTCCATCACCATCCGTTTCTGCTACTGACTCCAGGATTCGATTCGACGCCAACTCAGTAGAGTTTGTGGGGTTGCTGTGTACACCACAGGAACACTCTGCGATGGTGTTATGAATCTGATGAACAATATACCTCTCAGATGATGAGGATAGTGACTTCTTTTTACCTTTTCATTCAGTCAAAAGAGCCAGTCAAGTACAGAAAAAAAGTTTAAAAAATGAAGTAGAAACATCCAAGGATTGAAGAGGATAGATGGAAGTTTGAAGAGGATGCCCGAGAAGCATGAAGGGAGAAGAGAAAGAACAAAAGGAAAGTTAGAAAGATGGTACGAGTGCTGCTCATCAAAAAGAATAGCCACCCAACCCAGGGACTGTGTATGTAGGTCATCTACAGTATTATGCACACTGCATTGCCTCAGCACTTTTCCAAGCTTTATCCCATGAGGCCAGGTAGATTACTCAGGGCACACTGATTGTGTCATATGAATTACGTTCCACTGAACTGACACTACTGTTTAAAATGTGCCTCTAACATATTCTCATCAACTAAATGCAACAATTTGTAGACAATCTGAAAACTCTAGATTTCAATATAAACTTACGGTTCAAAGCCTTCTGTCTCTTGAGGCCCATTTGGTTGGTACGCAGCTGTGTTGGGGATGGTGACTGCTGTGCATTGTAGTCAGCCGGCCTGAACGGCTCCCTGCCTACAGCTACTACAGTCCCAGAGCACAATATCAAGCCTGGAACACCATCAACCTGCAGAAGACAGAAAAAAAGAAGTTAGTCCATTTAAATTTGAAAATATTTTTTTCAACCTTATTCTAATAATCTGTTAAATGCTGCCAAATTACATGCATGTGCATGTATAACAAGTATAAAATAAATGTAGTATTTATGAAAATGGCCTCATGCATTACCCGCAGGTTATGAATTTGAAATAGATCCTTGACCTAAAGCCTTACAGTGCAGTATCCCAGAAAGCCTTTCAGGGTATTAGGGTGAGTGGCCAAAGAAGCTTAACACTTTCTCCCTCATGTGACGGGTATTTTATGTCAAGGTTAAGTCAGTCCCTTATGGGTCAGTAATGATACTGATTTCTTTCTATTTAGAGGAAATGTTTTGTGAATGCACATTAATTCTTAAATCCTTTTTCTTCCTTAGAGGAAACTATGTTGTATGTGTTGTACTGACAGAGGAGAACACTCACACGTCTGCCATCGGGAGTGTGTAATTTCACCACATGAAACTGCATGAGTTCTGAGATATAGTCCAGGATAGCCTCGTAACTGGGAGTAGTCTTCTTGTGAAGCACCACGGTGTGTTTTACAGAGGAGTCCCCATTGCGAAAAATCAGTAGCCTCTTGGGTGTGCGAATAAGCACTGGGTCCTGTTTGCGGATGCTCTGGCCGGGCAAAAACCTGCCATGCTGCACAGTTTGACGGCGAGAGCTAACCAGTCTTGCGTGGTACCAAGGTGGCAGCTTCTTCCTGGCCAGGGCCAGATTGATAGGCCTTACTTTACGGCTGTCAGAGCAGATATATGATTTCCCATCCTGAAGTTCATCCAAGGTGCTGATTGCATGAATCCCCCGAGGAGTGGTGATGTTCCTTACCCCAAACGGTAGGGGAACCTTTTTAGAGAGACTGTCCAAGAGTGCATCAAAGGTCTTAAAGGTGCGGTTGTTGATGACCAGGCGTAGACCATTGAACTGAGGATCTCCACTTTTGTAGAAACAGACCCGCTTTGATAGTATAGGGTCGATGATGCTTGGGTGGCGTGAGGTGCCAAAAGTTTGCCCACTCCCTGATGACTGGTCAGGGAGGGTCCTCCGAAGCCCTGCCTCACTCATCATCACTGATTAGCTGCAAGAGAAGAGAAAGAGAAGATTAGAAGGTTAGTGAGAAAAAGGAAGTTTCCTTTATGTTGTTTTTGACTGTTTTTGGTTGTTACTCTTGGATTCCAGGTTTAAAAGCTCCTCCGGTGTCTTAAGTTATTGGTCAGAAGCACCCCAAAACTACTAGACATAAAATATTAAATGTGTTTACTTTCAGAAACGAGGCCATAGATTTTTATGTTAGTGCACTCTGGTTGGAGTTCTTCCCCTGGCGCTCTCCACTAAAGGTTACATCAAGTCCATGTTTGTTGAATTTAAACTCACATCCATCCATTGAACTCTTTGATCTTTAAAATGCTTTGTGTCACATCTTTCTCCCTCACTATTCATACTCAGTGATCCTATTTTAAATAGTCTGTGAATGAACTGTACCCTGTAATTGTCAATGATCTCTGAAGTCTGCTGTTTTCTGTGATTTTAGTCACATTTATTCGGTCAGATCTGGTTTTTGAATCTGCCTGTGCATCTTCTGTCCTCAACATAAGACCTCCGTGTTCTCTGTTTGACAGGATACTCAACTGCTTTTATTTTTTTGGGTATTAAATACTGTTGTTTTGTCAAAGCTGCTGCTGTCTCAGAGATATGCACAAGGTGTCCATGTTACTGGTGCTGCGACACACTTGCCATGGCAATACTGGACACTGAGAACAAAAGCTCATATCTGAAGGAGCAACAATGTCCACATATGAAAGCATGAGCGGCTTGGAGTGGCATAACTGTCAACCAGCAGACTGCTGTTCTTTGTTTTTTGCACTTTATTTATTTTCAATTGTTTCCTAGTTTTTTATTTTTTATTTTTTTTTTATTGCTGTTTGTTTAGGTTTAGGTGCCAAAAGTACTCATTTAGGTTAGACCTCAGTCACACAGGCCTAGAGAACGGTTAGTGACCCCCTGTCGTCCTCTGGTTGCTAGAGAAAAATGTGTATTCAGAGAGTAGTTGCTGGTAGATTGCCCCAGTTGCCCATAATTTGCATGGAAGATGCTGATTTTTCTTCAAACACTCAACAGTTACTCTCTGAGCTGTAGTGAAACCTGAAAAAGTGCGACGCAAACCGGAAATGGAGAATGTTCGCCTTCAAAGTAAAATTTTCGCCTTATGAAGCCAACATTTCTCAAAATACGCAGCTTTTAATTTGAAGTTGAATATTCTCCGTTTCCAGTTTGCGTTCCACTTTTCACAGTTTCTCTACCTATCCAACAGTAGTTAGTGAGTGTTTACAGACAAGTCGGCATCTTCCATGCAAACTACGGGCAACCACAGCAATCTGCTAGTGACCAAAGCAATCACAAGGAGGTTTTTGGTGTAGCACCATATACCTCTTTGTGAGCAATTTCAACAGCAAGCAACCTCCAGCAACCACTCGCAAACCAGTTGCAGAACACTTTTCCAACTGGTAGCAACCTCCAGCAACCACTCGCAACTGGTCAGGGAATGCACATTTTCCCTCCCCACCAGAGGTTGCCAGGTGGTTTCCGACCAGTTTCCAGGCCTGTGCGACTGGGGTCTTAAGAAATAATTGCAGTTAGGGTTAAAATACACTCTTCACTTGTCTTTACCAATTTTTCTTTTTCCATTTAACTAACCAGTTCCAGTTATTTATTTATTAGATCTACATCCAGTTAACACTTAGGTAATATTAAGGTCATCATGATGGGCTTGATGTTTCTCTAATTTCTGCAACTATTGTCAGTTTACAATCAAATCCTTTTTTTCCATTTACAGAATTGTTTGCATGCTTTGCGAACACCCGATTTATGTATTTTAGTAGGAAATAATGGTTTTACTCCACATATTTTTTTCTCTGTTCATAAAATCCTAAATACATGTGTTTATTATATTTAGGATTTTATGAATTTGCTGATTGTTTAACTGCCCATATACTCCCTGTAGCAAAGAGGACTTTTGCAAACACATAAACAACTTAACAACTTGTTCAAGGCAAACAGCTGAATGACGTCTTACAAACATATGTTGTTTACTTTGTTCAACTGCTGCCATCAGGTAACACGATTGAACCTCTTGGAAACCAGCCAGTTGCGTGGCTTCTGCAGTTATTTAATTACCTGGCTTTAACAATGCAGCAGAGCACAAGTGATACAGAAATATTTCACAAATATCTCTCTCTTACCAGTGTTACTTTGAAGGTATGAGAAAATTCATATACCACATTTACATGTTATCTTCAATCTCGCTCTCTTTTTTTATTTACTGTGCTATTTAATCTATTTAATATTAAAATTTTGATTTACTATTGTTACTACAGTAGATGTAGTAGCAAACTATCAAGAGATTTCTTTAAACATTGTATTTCTAGTAAGTAACTATTTAACCTTAAATCTTTATGATTATATAGCTTTTCAAATACTGCAACTACAGTATACCTGCATGTAGTAGCCTACATAAATTACACAAAAATCAGCTGGCAAAATGATAAAGAAGTGTATGATTTCAGTGGGAACTCACCTTTGTTGGCATCACAAAAGTCCGAAATGTTTTTAAAAGGATCCATGAAAAGTTATTCCGTGCGCTACATTGTGGCTGCTGTTCAACTGACTGCACAGTAACTGTGTATTTTGGGAGACACCATCATAGTTAATTTGCTTAATCTTTGCTCAGAGCTAATCTGCCCTGCAGGTGCAGTGCTTGAAAATCCTCTCCAGAAAGGTGTGTCACACACATGCATGTGGAGCTGTCACAGCAGGTTAAAGAAGTGGTCTAAGGATCTCAGATTTATTAACTATATGTTTTATGTTAAAATGTAATGACACATCATGTATGTGCATTTTTACGTGGGAATATGTCGTCAGTGGCAGAGTAAAATCTGGCAAATTTAAATATTTAAACATTCAGCATATCTGTACTCTTATATCAGACTGAAATATGAGGTTACACAAACTAAAATGTTAGGTTTTCTTCACAAGTGGCAACAGATGGTCCACTGGTAATATTGATGCAGGGTTGTAATCTCATTGAAGACCTCTTTAGGTAATAAGGATTAAGGGACTCTCCATTCTCAGGACCCACAGAGACAAGCACTGGTTTTCAATGAAAGGGGAAAACATTCACCTTCTTCCTTGAGAAGTCAGATGACTCAGTTATGTCTTATATCAGAGGTTGGTTTTGTCTTTGCTTGGAGGCTGTGTGAGCTGAACAAATACACTGCCTGCCGTATAAATATGTAATATAATAAAGTTTAAAAAAATAACATATAATATTCATATAAAGACAAACACAGACTTCTATAGTCCTTACCAAACAAAAATAGTGCTTGTTCTAGAAATACAATTAGGTTTAGAAGGGTAATGGACTCCAGTTGTAGATCAGGTTAAAAGGTATTACTGAAGGTATTAGCCGGTCATGAATATCCTTAACCATGAACTATCACGAGTTGCATAACAGCTACCAAAACTAGACTGAACTGAATCTATTTCTGTAGTGAAAGGGATTAGTGTACAAGGATGACTTAATTCCACAGTAAACCTGGGGCTGAAGTGAAGGAATCAAAGGAATACAGAAAAGTTATCGGGTTTCAGCTCAGTATAAAAGGATAAAGTGATGACGCTCTGTCACACTGTTTAATTTACTGCTGTAAAAATATCTCAGGTGTGTATGAAACACACGATATGTGCTGTAGGAAAGAATTCCTGCTGAGCCCGACCAGACAGGGATTCAGGAATGCCACAGGAGGCTCCCATGATCCCAGCCCATGACCTGTTCCCAAAACAACAAGGAGCACAAAAATGTGAAAAATCCTTCAAAGGAAGCAGAGGGCGAACAATGGAGGAAGCCCTCAGCGTAAACAGGTAGGCCTGAAGCCTGCATGCCCCTCATTCCAGCCCTCCGCTGCAGAGATAAGAGACAAGCAAATGCTGAAACGGAGAGGGTAAAAACGGCTGGTCACACTGATAGAGCAGCCCGGGTCCAGACACGAATCAGACTGAAAATAGGCTCGAGCTGGAGCTCTGCACTTAATGTAGCATGACAGGTAATAGCAACAGCTCTCTGAAGCTCCATTTGTCACATAACCTTCCACGTCACAGAGTTATAACAAACCAGCTGGTGATATGAATACTGTTGTTTTTCCCCTTCACGTGAAATCACAGGCTGCCATGACCAAGACATCTGTCTCCGCGTTCCGGGTGTATTGCCACCCTTTGCCATGCTCTATATTTAAAGCCCTTGCGCCTATACTGCAACTAATTGGCGCCAAGTTAGATTCAAACCTATGCTGTTAATGGGAAAAAATGTGTGATATGTTTTGGCCCTTGTCCCCTTTCTATATTTGGCCCAGCGTCCTGCATGCAGCTGTTCCTCCAGATCTGTCTCCCTGTGTTTCCATCAAACACCTCTCTTCAGTCTGCATATATTGCCTCAATTGAAGAGTAGCTCCCGCTACAGAGAAAATAATAATAGTTTTCTCTGATGTTGAGCCACGTCTTGGGCTTTGTATTATGACTTAAAAATAAAACGCACTGCTCTTTGTTTAGCCTTCATAAGTGGTGGAACTCCTGATGGCACAGCAGCTGTCAGAAATTCAATTAAAAGTAATACAGCTGTACTGTGACCAAAAACATTCATGTCAATTTAAAGTCAGGCAGCTGGTCCCACAAACATGACCTCTTTTAACTTTTCTTGCATCCAGAATCGTGTTCTATTCCTACAGAATTTTTAAACATGTGCTATGATGTTGATAAATTCCATTTTTCCTTTGGGGTCATTTAGTTTGAGCTAAAAAATGTGGCTTGGCACACGTTTAGACAAAAATGTGCTTACTATTCAAAATTCCATTCAAGCTGCATGATGTTATATCTATTTTTCCCTCCCAACTTCCAGTGGAATTCCCAGATTTTGAATGAATCAGTGCCAAACAGGACCCATAAGGTCACACCACCGCCTGTCCCGACCCTTCCAAAACCCCTCGCACAGCAGTAAGAGGTCCCCACCCCGTCCATTTTGAGCGCTCCCTATCAGCTGTGCCAAGCTTTTAATCTGCCTGGTGACATCCCAGTGTTTCCTGCATAGGACAGAGGGAGAGATAAGCACACTCCTCAGTGCGGTAAATCACTCTGCACTCCGCCTCGTTCACTGATATCACCGTTATTCAATTAGGCTGCACTCAAACTGACCAACATTCTTGGTAATTACAGTAAAAGGCTCGGAGGTTGTTTGCACATTAATTTCATGGTTTTAATCTGCTTCTTTTCTTTCAGCAGCATCCCCTTTGATTGTTAAAACACACACACACAAAAAAAACATTTAGCAGTAACTGCACATTTTTTGATATTGTAGACTGTTTTTTTCAGAGATTTTATTTTCTGTAATGAAATAAAAAAAACATATAGTTGATCTATTAAATGAAAATGCACAATCATATTAAAGTTCATTATAAGTGAGCACTAATATAAAATTCTGTGTTCCTTTTTTTGTGAAAAGAAGGCAGAAATCTTCCTTATTAAAATCAAAAAGGAAGAATCAAATATTCTAGAAAAACCAGAAAACCCAACAGGGCTGACACCCAGGCTATACACCCATATTCTTTATTCTGGATCCTCTCCACTCATTAAACTTAAACAAGAGTGGGAGGCTGTCCTAGAGGGACAAAGCCAAATCACAAGTTAATTATTCCTCATCCTGTACCTGTCTTAATCTAATACATTTTAGGGTACTGCACAGAATCCATCTGAGCAAAGCCAAATTAGCCAAATACTTTCCTGGCACTGACAAGGCCTGTAGTAGATGTGCCTCTGTCCCGGCCCATCTAGCCCACACCTTCTGTTCATGTTCCAAACTAACAGGATTTTGGAAAAACCTTTTCAAGATCATGTCTGAAGTTCTAGAGACTAAGATCGTACCCTGTCCGCTCACTGCTATTTTTGGAGTTCCTTTGAATTATCCTGAGCTAACTAAATAGAAATGTAAACATATTATAATTTGCCTCTTTAGTTGCCCGCAGGCGTATCCTCGCACACTTTATGTCACCCAAGCCTCCAGCAGAAAACTCTTGGCAGACAAATTTAACTGGAAAAGATTACATTTTCTCGTAGAGGATCAACTTAGAAATTTTATAGTACACTGCAGCCTTTTCTCTCATATTTTGGTAAAAGATCAACATTCCTCACTTAGAAAAGCATTTTCCCATTCCCGTTTGTTTTGAGTTGGTTCTTTCTTTCTTTCTTTTTACACAGCCAAGCACTTGTTATGATGCAGTCAGATTTTCTTAAAACACTAACAAGGTTCAAGTTTATATGCTAACTGTATGCTTTGTATGCTGTGGTACATTCACTTACAAAAGCGGACCAAATTGTGGTGGGAGGGTAGGGCGTTTGTTTTGTTTTTCTTCTTTTTATTATTAAATATTCTTTTTGTTTCACATGGTTTCTGTTTTGCTGTTTTGTATGTTTGTTTGTTTAAACATATAAAAATGGACCTTGTTTGCGCCTGTAGTTTGATGCTGTATGAATGTGGAAAAAGGTCCTAAAAAAAAAATTAACTGAATTTTTTTTTGTCTTTCAGTTCTTCATCAAAGTCTCTTTGAACATGTAGCCTGTGTAAAACTGAACTGACACAATAGATAAACATCTTTATCTGTCATTTAAATTTATTTTTATCTGCCATCTGGCCGATAGCAGTCAACAAGACTGATATTGGCCTTTATTGATGCTTGGCTTTTGTCGGTGCATTCTATTTACTGAATTAGTTCATTAAATATGCATTTATGCAGTAGCCTACATTGTTAACTAGTAAACTTGGAGCATTAGTTCTTTGTATTAGCATCAACCTGATTTCTCATGGCCACTTTATTATGTATACCTTGCTAGTACTGGGTTGGACCCCCTTTTGCCTTCAGAAGTCACTTGTTCCTCAGAGATTTTGGTCCATATTGACATGACAGCATCACACAGTTGCTACATATTTGTCGGCTGCACAACCATGATGTGAATCTCCCGTTCCACCACATCCCAAAGGTGCTCTGTTGGATTGAGATCTGGTGACTGTGGAGGACATTTGAGTACAGTGAACTCACTGTCATGTTTAATAAACCAGTTTGAGGTGATTTGAGCTTTGTGACATGGTGTGTTATCCTGCTGGAAGCAACCATCAGAAGATGGGCACACCACCACCAAGCTTAACCGTTGACACAAGGCAGGTTGGATTCATGCTTTCATGTTGTTTGCACCAAATTCTGACCCTACCATCTGAATGTTGGAGGAGAAATTGAGACTCATCAGATGCTCAGATCCAACCTTCA
>VVAS01077616.1:4320-14452 GCA_015103295.1 Ptychochromis oligacanthus
AATATTGTCATTTTAAGCGCATAGCCTCTGCAGTAAGCCCCACCTACTGGTTGTTCAGACTTCTGTTTGTAAGGGGCAGCCAATCAGAAGTACGCTGGCTTAAAGGGAGCTGAAAGACCTCGTTTCAAAGAGTGAATGAAGTCAAGGGTTGGACCAAAGCTGAGTATAATTTTTTTTTTTTTTAATTTTTTTTAAAAAGAAAAAGGAGGTCACTGCTTCCCCTTTTGTTGTCTTTACAAAAAAAGAGGATTCATGTAATGGAACAATACAATGTGTGGTTAAAAATAAAGAGAAAATACAAATATTGTGTTGAGCTCTCAACAAGAAAACAGAAGAGGAGGAATTCCAATTCACCAGGTCAGGTGCCTTCTTACCCTTTATCTCCTTAAGCATCTTCAGTGTGCCCAACTAGCACTTAATGGGTTAATAATTCCTGAGGCCTATCCACCACTGGCAAGCTAATCTTCTTTATATACAGCACTGCAGACCAATTTCACCTGACCATGGGGAGCCATCACCCATCTTAGCAGGGGGAGGTGAAACCTCCAGAATCCCCAGATCTCCACAGATTCGTTGGCTGTCCCCCATTGGGGAGGCTACTCCCCCGGGTAAAGCAGTCAGTCAAACATCAGTGGGTCAATCAGCCATAAAACCTCCACCCGGGAAAATGAAACGCACTGAAACAATATTGCCTTAGAGACAAAGAGCTTCCACTTAGAGTGAGACAGCACAAATTCTCTGGGAAAACTAATGTTTTTAAATCCAGTCAGGCTCCTTATTTCCAATCCAAACCTTTAATCAATGCACCAACTGACTTCAGACTACAGCACTCCATCACAGGTGCTTCTCCCCTTAACACTCTATTTCTCACCCGCTCACCTCAGTTGAGAAAATAGACCGCCACCACTAGAGCTTTCTTTTTCAGGTGACCTGTACATCCAGAGTTTGAGAGAAAAGCTGCTTGTTTAATAAGGACTTACCCAACAGCAGTCTATGGGTTATGTCAGTGTGCATTACATTATGTTTGGGATTATATGTGATCCTCAAATTAGGTTATGGGAAATTCTGAAGGGTATTTTTCATGTCACATCTAATAGAATATGCAATTAATTAAAAAAAAAAGTAATTAAAACTTTAACAGTATTCACAATTTCAAATAATAAACAATATGTGTCTATGTTTTTTTGAAAATGTAATTCAAACAAACATTGATGTGCTTGTGCTTAATTAATAAACAAGAGCAAACCAGTAAAAATGTTCCTTGATGCAGGTCACTGCATCATCATGTGTGGCGTCATAACCAGCGTCATCTCTTTCTGTATTTGATTGACTGCACTTTCAAGCAGGTCCACTTATCCCTGGGTCTATTCAGATCCGATCTGACTAATCCCTTCCCTTTTCATTTTGGGTCTCTATATTTTGAAGTCATGTGGGTCAGATTCAGGTAGGTTTCAGTGAGTCAAGATGGTAACACTAAATATACAGTGAAAGAATGTGTTAGGGAGTATCAAGTTTTGCAAATGTCTTAAAGTCAAAGTACAAACTGGCTTTCACTTCTATGTAACACTGTACTGTAGATAGCTTATTTGAAAATCATTGCAAGATACTGACCTGCTATCATCTGTAAAAGTGTTATATATGCTGTAGATGTTTGCAAAAACTAACTGTGTTTGCACAAACCTTAAAAGATATCCAAGACCCATAGGCAAGGGTGACAGAAGCTGGCTTGGCCCATTAAATTAATGTTTAGGTTGAAGTATTCTTGTGGTTTGTCGCACACTTTCTGCCTTATTTTTTCAGCTTCAAACCCGATAGTGTTAAGTAGTTTGTGAGTAAATAATGAGCCAATGAAAAACTTTAAATATGTAAAAGGGCTTACTTGCAATTCTAATTTAAGGTCAAAAAATAGTGAAGGCTTTAGTGCTCTCTGTTTTAAGATTATGTTGCCATACAAAGGCCTAGGGAACAATGAAATGGCATTGAAATTGTTTGAGGCCGGCAGTAAAAATAAATAAAGGAATAAATCTCCCTCTGCTGAGAATCTAAATCTCTCATTGATGCTCGTCAGAGAAACCCAAAGGGTTTTTTTTTTCTTTTTTTCCCTCTCACCTGCGTTATCCCCAACAGAAATAGACGTGGACTAGAGACCCTCTAAAATCGCATTCACTGGGGAATCTTCTAGGAATAAATGGTAATGATTGGTCATTAGGCGGTGCTTTTATTCTCACAGATCTGTTACCTGGAACACAACCTGCTCCAGAGAGTGTAAGGGGTTCAACATAAGTTACAATAGTGATGAATCCAGTGGTGTTAGTAGTAAACCATGTTCTCAACACTGAAAATATAGGGAAAAACCAGAAGTGAACCAAGCCCCAAATTCTGCTTCGCAGTATAGGCGATGTCCATTGAATGATAAAAATCAACCAGAAGAAAATTCCTAACACCAAAACATCTGAACAAACGGAACAAATCACACAGACAAAGGTCAGACTATCATTAAACAAAGAACTAAGTGACTAATTGAACACAGGTGAAGCTAACAAAAGGTGTGAAAGAAGAAAATGCAGGAAATAAACCAGCATAGACACACAAAGTAAGTCACTAACAAATCAAAACAGGAAATAAAAGAAATCCAAAATCATTACACGTGCATACATTAGCATTGCTAATGTGAACATGTACTTGTGTATGAAGTATAAGTAACTCTTATCTACCACTTATGCAACATGCGCAGATTTTCAAACTGCATTCAGACACGTGAAATAATTTCAACATTCAGGAAAAGAACTTACAGTAACAAACCCACGCTGTTCCATCATGTGCAAGTGTAAGTAGTGTGGGGATATCCCCCAAACAAACAGGGATAGACGGCATCACACATGGAAACAATAATTATCGCTCCTCTGAAACAGAAGGAAAGGAAAACCGTCTTTTGTGGGATGTCAGTGGGTCTGACAGCGCCTGAGGAGCATTTGAGAGATCAAGTCTGCTTGGCTATCATTAGACAGGAGGGGTTTCAAAAAGGCAGCGCACTGATCATGGGAAGGCATGCTGACAGCTCATAAAAAAAGGGTGCTTGTGTATCAATTCAACCCCCCACCATCCGTGATTTTTTTGCTCCCCCTAAACTGCTCACACGTTATTTTGCCTTCTTCACTCCCAACACACAACAGCAGGCTCTGGTAGTCAACATCAAAGTATGATGGAACGAGGCACATCATTAGCAGGGGAAGACAGAGGCAAGAGAGGATGAAATCATTTAGACGCCGCTGTGGAGAGGGAATTACTATGCCTGTCGGGACGAGGGTGGTGCGAATGGAACAAGAGGGTGCGTGGATGGGTGAAAAGGAGAGAGAAAGGGTACAAATAACAAGAAACTGAAAAGTCAACATGAGCAGATAAGATAATGAGCGGCAGTAAAACAAGAAGAATAAAAAAACAAGAGGAAGCCACAAACTCAGGAGAAAAATCAAGATGGAAAAAAAACTGAAACGATTTGTCAAAGACTGTGGAGTTGAGCTCGGTGAGTGCTGTTTCCTGATAATGCATGCGTGTGAGGAAATCACCATTTCTCTTTCCAATCATCTCTTGTGTTCAGTGTTCCTCCCCACCATGGTCTCCAGTGTCAGCGGCCCAGGCAGCCGTGTTTGACAGGCTGAACACAGTAATTGCCAGGAACTAGAAAGCTGAATGTGAAGCTGTTGTGATGTTTTAAACATGACACTGTTGCAGGCCGAACTTACACAGGTCTATGCCTGCTTAACAACTGCAGACTGTCAACGATCCTGACAACATTATTTGACCAATTGAACTCTTCTGAATATCTTTTCTATAACCAATATAAATGCTTTTTAGACACCAAATGATGAGTTTTTGTATGTTACTTGACGGAAAAAAACTGACTTTTTGATACTGCAGTTGAAATTAAATCTGCATGATAAGGGAACAAAATCCGGTTCATACAGTTTAAACTTGTTTTTATAGTTTCGGTCATCATTCCTCTCATTAATTAACACTGTATTTAAAATGCAGTGTTAGG
Source organism: Ptychochromis oligacanthus (assembly GCA_015103295.1). Lineage (NCBI taxonomy): Eukaryota > Metazoa > Chordata > Actinopteri > Cichliformes > Cichlidae > Ptychochromis > Ptychochromis oligacanthus. The sequence continues at coordinate 8,360 of VVAS01077616.1, forward strand.
GGGCATGGCTACTTAGACTGACAGGTGTCCTGTAGCCAGTCGCTGTGTGCTCGGCCTCAACTCCACTAATTTAAGTTGCTGAACTGGGCGTCTTGCCAGCGTTTGCTGTGTTGACACCTTTTGGAGCATTTTACATAGTGTTTTCACAACTGTGGGCTCACCAAACCTAACAGAGACCTACAGATCTAACCCATGTAGCATCTACGCTGACTCAACGTTCACTTACGTTCCAAATAGAAAGACACCCTGCCAAAGAAGTTACCAGGGTGACTGCATGTTGATAAAACAGACAAAAATTTGAGTTTGAACTTTGCAGCAGTTTGCCTATTACAGCCTAACAAACAGTGTGACATCTAAAAATAGTAAGCTAATACATCGTGATTAGGATGATTTGACAACTCTGTGTAACATTTTAGGCCCCAGTCACACAGGCCTACAGACCAGTTGGCAACCATCTGCCAACCTCCGGTCAGGAAAGAAACATGTGTATTCCCCAACAGGTTGCAAGTGGTTGGCGGAGGTTGCTGGCAGCCACTGTGAAATCGATTGCTAAAGTCCCCTTCACATAGGCCTAGAGACCAGTCAGTGACCCCCTGGTAACTCCGCACATGGTAGGCAAGTGGGTGGCTTGCTGGTGGCTCTTTGCTGGCACTAAGTGAAATTGGTTGCAAAGACGTTTATGGCGCTGCACCGAAAACCTCTTTGCGATTGCTTTGGTTGCTAGCAGGTTGCTGTGGTCTCCTGCAGTTTGCATGGAAGACGCCGACTTCCCTGCAAACACTCGCAAACTACTCGCCAAGCCATAATGAAACTGTGAACAGCAAACCGGAAACAGAGAACGTTTGACTTCAAAATAAAAGTTGCGCCTTTTGAAATATGTTGGTTCCAGTGGAAAGGCACAACTTTTACTTTGAAGGCAAATAGTCTGCGTTCCCGGTTTGCATTGCACTTTTTTAAGTTTCACTACAGTTCACAGAGTAAATGGTGAGTGTACAAGGCAACCAGCAGTTTCTCTCGCAACCAGCATTTGCTGACCAGTCTCTAGGGTTGTGTGTCTGAGGCCTTAGGCTTTGTGCGGGAGCATATCAGTAATGCCATATTTCCACAGATAGATACAACAGATTCATGAATCTAATTGTTTAATATTGGTAAGGTCATGAGAGGTAGAGTGCACTTTACAGACTGGCTGATTTCTCACCCACCCTTACATCAACATTCACAGATTGACTTCCAACGTAAACTTTGACCTTCCAACTTATTGTTGGATATGTCTGGTCATTGGACCTTATTGTATGGATGTTGACATGTTTTATCACAGCCACAAATCATGGCCACAATTAAAAGGACCCACATTTTAATACAAATTGAATTTTCCCTAAAATAAACTGATAATATAATCATCTATGTCCATGTTTTATTGTGATAATACTGTGGAGTAGGCTCTATAGTGGACTGTTAGAAGGATTAATAGATATTTTTAAGAAAAATATCATAAAACATTAATTTAATAGGACAAAGTTGAACCCTCTGGGCTTTAAAGATAACCACTCTCCATTCTGTCCCGTAGAAAGCAATTGACCATTATATGGCCCTCTATTATCTGCCGTGTTCATTTTATTTGCATTTGATACAACAGGGACTTATCTCGCTAGTTTTTACACAGAGCACCGCTTACATTCCCCAGTAACACAAAAACAAAGTCAGAGATAACAAATCTTTTCAAAAACTAAAAAGCAGGATAAATCAAAGTGAGAGGGACTGGGGGGAAACAGGCTCACTCTGCTTGACAGGGCTTCGTACTGTAAAAATAGAGGGCAGTCATCAGAGCCCCTGAGAAATGCACCAGAACTGATCTGGGATATGAAGGAAAACCGATGACCTTATTTTTCGGTGTTTGCATCCATGAGCGCTGCTGTTTGAGAGCAAAATAGATGGACTGGGACACTGATATGAAATCTAATTTCAGCTCATAATGATGCACAGAGAGAGAGCGAGAGTGTGTGAGAGAGAGTATTTTACCGTCATTGCCTTGGCTTCCCTCTCTCTTCAGCATCTGTACCGCCCCCACATACTTCTTCAACTGGACCTTCAGGACCTCATTCTCCCTGCACAAACAGACAAACACAGCTTAAAAGAAGAAAAAAAGAAGGCTAAAACAGGGAGGTTACAGCTACAATGCATTGTATGCATGATGCTTTTAATGTCAAATATCCTTATTGTCATTCAGTATGGATATTTGTTACTAAGTAACAGTAAGATTTATGCAATTTGACAAAATCTGTTGCATATGGTTTTCAAAGTAAAGATGCTACCATGCACACTTTACAAAGGGCATATTTTCAATGAACAACTCTGTGGACTGCCAGCATCAGGAAGTCGTTTACTCTGTTTTTATGACACTGTCGCCAAAACCGCACAAAGTATTTCCAAAAATGATATTGAGTCTGAAGCAGAATATCTACTATTGTGTGCCTCGTTTCAGAAAAGGTACTGTACCTTTGAAAAATGTCCTGAACTGATCCTCCCAACACCACCATAAGTTCATGTGTGAAAACAGCTTAAGATACTGATTAATGGGGAGCTCAGATGCCAATATTAGTGCAACATATGCAACATATTGCTGAATGGTGCTGCGACAAAGTTTTTTTTCTTCTGGTTTGAGCTGGGCCCTTTAGTCCCCATGGGTGGAGTTACTGTGAATGCAATCGTATAGAAAACTTGACAGACGTAGTTTTCACTCATGCAGACATAAAAATAAAAAATATCAGTCCAATTACTTCAAAGGTACTTGATATATAGGAGAAAAGGAGCACATGTTTGCAGGCCATGAATCACTGAGTTCTGAAGTTTTTTTTAAATTTTATTTTAAACAGAGCAACAATCACACAGGACACGGACATACAACAAGGAAAACAAGGCAAGTCGAAACAAACAGTATAGAAGGGGGATAGACGGTGGAGTACTGGGATGTAAATTAGATCAAACGAGATCAGAAAGTAGAAGTATCAATAGATAATCATCATCCTGATATATATATGTATACACATATACATGCACACGTACAAACCCACATACATATAGATGCATACACAGATACACACATACACTTACAGATATATATACATACACATACGTACCTACGTGCACACACACACCCCTACTTATATATACACATACATAAAATAATATACATATGCATATACACACACATACATATACACATGTAATCATACTGCTCATGGGCATGCAGTGACATAATTATTTAATTTAAATTCCAATATTACTAAACAGAAGGAGGGGTTTTGATGGAAGACTCTCAAGAAAGAGTAAGGAAAAAAAAACAAACAGAAGACATAAGGGTAGTTAGAGGTGGCATGGTCCTGTAAGTCAAAAATTCTGTTGGTCTAAGTAGAACCATTGGTGACTTTTCAAGATTGATATCATCAGTATTTTTCTTGGACCAGCTCTGAGACGCCCCCAGACTTTATCGAAGGAAGTTGGCCCAGAGCATGACCACCATGAAAAACAGCCCCCAGACCCTGGGGAGGGGGCCTGTTTTTATGGCAGTCAGCGGTCAACTAGAGTTGTATACATTTAGTGTTGTATGTGGAAGTCAGTGACCTGGTGACCCGACCATGCGGCAAAGTTTTTTTTTTTCTCTCCCACAGAGTGTTTTTATTCCCTCTTCAAGGTTTACTCTTTCCTCCAGATAAAGGAACACAGTTAGGTCCCGTACTATCTCCTAAATTAGATAAAGAAGCCTGGCTGGCCTTGAGGCCTCCACAGACTCAAATAGAAGACGCCTGAGAAGAGACCTCAAGATCAAATACAGGGTCAGATCAGTGCACTCCACTAAAGGTTCCAGTAAGCATGACCTTTTCAGACCTCCCCAAAACAGTGAAACCCCAACAAATACAGACCTACTCTTTAAAAAATCCTTCACAATTGCTACATCTTACACTTTCATCGAGTCACTCCACTGTAAGCTTTGTGTGGTCTTTTATAAACATGTTAACTTGTAAATTCAGCACAAAATTACCATCCTCCAGGAGAAATATACCTGAAGAAATAAGGTTTCTTCAATTTCCAAAAGAAACCAGTTTAGTTATTTGCATTACATTAAAAACGGGAGAAAGCAGGATCTCATCTTGTTACTGAAGTACATGTAATCATACTGTTCAACTGGCCCACACAGATCCAACACCGCTGGGATAAATAGGAACACTAGTTATCACAAGCATGTACAGTGAACGAGAAAGTTCTGAATGATGGAAGCCTTTTTTAAAGTCTCTTCCATGTAAGTATTGAGAGAGGCAGCAGGTGTATTAGGTCCTCTGTTTAGTAAGCGAGACCAAATCTGAACTTCAGTGTTCAGTACCTCGGAGATGAGCACTTGTAAATGTAAATGCGCATGCTGGGCCGTGACTGCGGACAGAGACAGAGACAGAGACAGACGCAGTCTCCTTACAAGCCGAAAACCAGCTGAGCACCGTCGACTTTGGGGAGGAAATCAATCAGCGCTGGAGTGTGGCTTTATGCCCTTGGCAGTTAAATCTAACAGTCTTTGTCTTGCTCTGCCACCGCGCCCCCACACCACCACCCAAACCCTCATTCTCCATGGGTGATTTTTTTTTTGGTGCCCTGCTTATCAGCCCTCATTCAAAACCAACAAAAGAGGGACCTCCGGGGAAACTTCCTGAATCCACATGACGAGCTCTCAGTGGAGCCGTCCACATGGTTATCAGAACAACCCGCAGCCCAGATGCTTTTTCAGCCTGATTTAATTAGAGCTAATACAAGGCGCTTGCCCCACTGTGTGTGTGTGTGTGTGTGTGTGTTTGTGTAGGGGTTTGGATAGATACCCAGATATTCAGAAGTGTCATTTTACTGAGAATGAGCCTAGTGTCTGCTGTTATACATTACAGGATTTGACATGATGTGAGTGGACAGGCCATGACACCTGAAGCTCCGGTTAAAATGTTCTTTTATTAATACCTCAATGAATTCAGCTCTTTTATTTGCTGCCTCTCACAATGACACATTAGAAATGTGAAAAATCCATTTCTAAGTGCACACAGCCATGTGTTCACTCTTTGGCTGCACTGCCTTTTGATGTCATCCTCCTAATCAATATTTTCAATTTAAGCACACAGAAAACGTGTAATGTAAAAGGAGTGGCTCTTAAAGACTTAGCAGCTTGGCTATTACCTTCATCTCATCAATTCTGCAAACATTCACAGCTGTGCACTGCATTCCCAGCAGCCAGTGTTGCCAGATTAAACTGTCATCAAGAACTCCAATGGGTGCCTTTAAAGCCACCTAATCATCACAAAAGTAGTTCCATGGTAAGAGATAATGTTATCTCTATAGAAAGATATCTGCACATGAATATACAAAATCTGTAGGCCAGGGATGGAAGCTTTCTGGTTTGTCATCTATTGACCAATCACATTTGACCAATCACGGATGTCATGGCTATACCAGAAGCCCTTAAAAATTATCCATTGCCTTCAGAAGCAGTAAGTATACGAGCAAACGGATTGCAGACAATGTTACACAACGTAAGAACTGATTTACATAAAGACAAGGAGACTTTATAAAAGCCTTAATCACAGAGCTTACCAAAAAACTAGAAACTCATAATGTGAGTTTTGCTTGGTTCTGCATGCTGTATCATTTACTGTATGAATATAGTGTTTTACCAGTGTCACTAACTGGAAGACAGGAGGGACTGATACCCAGAATGGTTAACTTTTTTTTTTTTTTTTTTTAACTCAGGAAACTCCTAAGTAAGTTTACCTATATATTACCCCCAGGAGTGGATGGAGACAACATCAGCGAGGAGGGTTTAGCAGGACACTCGTTAGTGTGATTAAATACACCTGTGCTTTTCTGCTATGTCAATAATAAAGGTGCAGTAATAAAAGCTAATTAGGCTACTTGCTCTCGCTTTTCTTATAATTACATTAAACAATGCTTTTATTACTTATTTCATTATTATTACTGGTGCCACATAAAATATAATATCGGGTAATTATTTTCCTGAAGGACAACAAATCTATACTGACGAGGTATTGATTTCAAGCACTTCAG
>VVAS01077645.1:12127-22523 GCA_015103295.1 Ptychochromis oligacanthus
ACACAACCACATCAGACCTTCCAGTGGGCCATTTGGCCATGGCATCTTCACTGGGTAGAGGACTGAGCACTGGTCCAATCTGAACTGTAGTAGGTGACAGTTGGTGGTTAGCTGACTCCACAACCTGTCAGTCAAACTAAATGACCCCTCCTTCACTGTTATGTCTGCCTCCTACTGAAAAATATACTACTGTGTATGATGCTACACAGATTTCTGCCTTTTTCTTGCAGTTTTCTCAAGTGTTCTCATTACCACTGTTTAGAAAACACGATGCCCTCCCTGAACCCATTTAAATCCTAATGAATCAGAGGTGTAGGTGAGAAAGCAAACAGGTTATAAAAGTGGGCTGGTCTGCCTTGGTGTTGGGGCAGTTTCACTTTGGATGCCAACCAAAGCAGTGCAGAACAAGTGGAATGAAAGTCTGAGGCATGACGGCACCCCTGCTAGACTTACTATTACTGTTACTGTTTTAGTGGTGTATTAAATAGTCATCGCTACACCTCCTTGTAAAAGTTATGTTTTCTGTGCCCGTGTGTGTTTTTTCTAAACTGTGTTTGTTTATTTCTCCAGTTCTTAAGTGGTGCAAGCAGTGCAGTTGTATGGGCTCTTAAGAAAATCGTGTCATGTGCATCCTAATCGGCACCGATCCCTGACAGAGATGGAGATTAATCCTATTAGGGAATTAAAAGAGAAGGGGACACTGGGATAAGGGGAAACCCACCTCCCTTCCTGACATCTCAACATCCCATCCCAACACTCTCACTCTCACTCACACAGTTGTCTTTACATAGATTCAAATGTACTAACACAGAAACAAACACAAATATCGCAGCACCTCCGGAGGTGGAGGTGTTAACTAGTGCTACTGTTTTGCTCCAGCGTTGGTGTGTAGGGTGAAGGAGACCAGTTTGTGCGCACCAACAAAAATACGCATGCATGCACATACAGTAATGTGGGCCCAGGCAGAGGCCCCTGAGGGCGGCACGGAGTGAGCAGCAGGCGGGGAGGCGTAGCAGGGAGAACGAAGGCCCAGTTGTCATGGGAACGAAAGAGAAACAGCGCTCAAGGCAAGGAGGCTGAATACAAGCCATTACAACAGCAGTGGGCAGATGCAGTTGGTCAGCATGCTGCTCAGCAAGAACAGCCAATCTACCTTGAAACCCCAATCAAACACACACATAAATACACCCACCCATTTCTACTGAATTTAATTGGATTTCAATTGGCAAGTTGAGGAGAGGGAGGTGCCATCATCTTTGTCCTGTCCTGCTTTGTTAGCCCCTTTTACCCGTTCATATAACTCAGGGTTGTTTGACGTCTTAACAAGGAAAAATACAATAAAAAGATGTAAAGGGGATTCATCTACATGTTGACCAAAGACTGATGGGGGAAAAGTTAAGAAGACAACAAGTACCCACCCACAACACATTGTTCTTTTGAATGCTGGGCATCAGATCAAAATTTTCTTCTGAAGAGGCACACACCCATCCACATGTACTTGTGTTTATGAGCATGTGAGGGTGCACACAGAGATCCACAACTATGCCTCTAAGAAAAAGTACAATTATTTCTCCTTGTATCATATTTCTCTGTCTGCTCTTGAAAAATGAGCCAAGGTAGCCTTAAGCCCTCTGTCTTATTTGCAGACCGCAGCCTGAAGGGACGGACGGACGTGTCGTCTAGACACCAGACACACAATGAGAGGCGAGAGTGATGGTGACAAGAGGAGAAGAGAGACAGAGAGAAAATTGCAGGTGTGACTGCATCAACCTGCTCTCCACAGCTCAGTGATCACCAAGTGCCACAGAGAGGAGGCTAGAAGAAGGAGAAATGCCAGGGAATAAAAACCCACACAGAGACACACCACCAGTTTATAAGAGCTCGTATCACAGAGTCAGTGAGCAGTTTAGGTTGCTCAGTGAGCGGTCAGTGCCATGTGGCAGCCAGGTTCTTCAACACACCCTGAATAATCATAGCTCACATATGCTCTCCCTCTGTCATGTCCTCTGACAGAAAACACACACTCCCCTCCTTGTCTTAAATGAATGAAATCAACATCAGGTTGGAGATTCAAGAGAAAATAAATATATTTTCTTCTTCCAAGAGGTGCTTCTTACTGGCACTGCTTTAACACAGCAAGAAAACACACCAGAAGATGTACTGGTAAGCTAGGTTTTTTCCCATTTAAGTCATTAACAATTTCAGTGTTAAGCTGTAAATTTTAGTGGTTTGGCTCTTTAACACTTGTCTAGGAAAGAACCTGTTATGAAAGTAGGCGATAGAAGAAATAGACATTTGAATAGTTACTTACCAAGTAAAAACATATTGAGCAGGATGCTCGTTGGTAAGAGAGTTTCACTCCCACTTCAGTGTCTTTCTCATCAGACTTTCCTACCAATGTAGTTCCATGTTCTGCCCAGGAATTTAGACGCCCAAGAAGAAGCCAGCCAGACTTTCCACACACACATATTCGCTCAAACACAGAACTTAGTTTTTGACCCTCCAATAACACAGATTGGATTGGGCAACTGTACACACCAGCAGCCCCAGACAGACTGCTCTGCTACCCTGAAGGGCTGCTGACTAACCCAGCACCTACTTCCGCACAATAAAACACAGAAGAATTTCAAATGGCTACTAAACTGGGGGGATTTCCTTCAAACAGTCAAAGTCATCTTGAAAACATTAGCGCCACTGGTAGCCAAATTCCTCCTCACTTCGGGAACAACTGTAGCAAGATTTTTTTTTCTTCTTCTTCTTAACTTGCCCCCCTGCTTTACAAACTCCCCTCCTGACACTTTCTTTTAAAGTTGGTGTGTGGCTGGATGGTGGAGTTGGGGGAGTGGGCTACTACAGTAGAAGGTTGGTCTGATCAGAGGTATACTGGAAAGAGAGAGAGAAAGCAGGCAGTCCAGTCCTGGACCTGGGCCCAGTGCAGGGGTGGGGGAAAGTGCCAGCAGCGCACGCCTCCAACACTCTCCACACTGCGTGCCTGTGGAGTGAGTTTAGTGGATGTGGTCAGTGTGGGGGTGGGAGAAGGAGAAGCAGTTGGAAGAATGGATCCCGGAAGAGAGCAAGAAAGCCTCTTTACTACAGGCAACATCCAGAGGAGGGGTAAGGGGGTAAGAGTTTAGTTTAGATAAGAGTGTGAAGAACTGTGAGAAACTTTCAAAGTGGAATCAGTAGAGAGCGTGTGGGAGTGTGTGTTGCTGTACATATGTGAGCCTCTGTGTTTGTGTGTGTGATTGTAAGTCCGTATGGTGGTCGTCTCGCTCAAGTTGACAGCCTGTGTTTGCAGAGTGGCTTCGTGGTCAGCCACTCTCTCACTATTGAAGTGATGACAGGGTAAAAAGGATTCTGGAAATTCTTTGCAGCAGTACAATGCAAATAAAATTGGCTTGGGGAGGTCAGCTGAAGCACCCTGGCCACTTCACCCAGCTGTTTATACAATATACAAGTTGACATGATCTGGATAAGAGATTGTAATCCTAAACAAATTAGACCAACTGGCTCATTCGAGTTTGGCAGGGAGCCTGAGAATAACAATGGATCCACACATGCCATGCTACAGAGAAAAGAGGAGCAAAGGTGCACACATGCCACCAGTGTTTGTCTTTATCTATTCTATTCCTCAACCTTTTTCAATGTTTGTACAGCAGTTTGCAAAACCAAAAGCCAACATCACATGTGTGCAGGTACCTGGCCTGGCTACCTTCAAGGAGTATTGCACATCAGTTTTACCAAAATCAATCATTCATAAAGCCCTTTTTCAGAAAGGGTTATTTTTTATCAAAAAAGAGCTGCCCCTCCAGTCCCATAGATGCTGTGCCAACAGCAATGTGAGGGGCAGTAATGTCTGGTAGACTTCCTGCTGAAGATTGTTTTATGGGCAAAGTAAATAAAGAGGACATACAGAACCTTCATGGCTATTTTCTGGGGAGCAAGCCAGGAAGCGTCGTTTAAGAGACCTTTGACTGTCAAAGTAAGATCAGGCCAAGGGGCAATTGTGGGTGAAGGCTGTAGAAAAGGAAAAAAAAAAAAACTAGGGTAAGAGTGGGGACATGAAGGGTAAAGCGCAGTGCTAAGGTTTAATGCTACTCACTATTTAATGCTGTTAAAATATTAATGGCCTAAGGCAAAGGTTTGGGCTTGTCACTTGGACCTTGTTTAAGTGTGCTTGCTGTGGTCCATGTGAAAGTGCAGTTGTTTGCTGAGTCACTGGCCTCATCTGCGGAGAACAAACAGACATTCCAGGCCCAGGACACGGAAGGTGGGAGGACAGATTCAAAACAGCAACTGCACCAGGCCAGGACAAATGAGCTCAAGGCCCATTACCTTCCTTTTATATTCACCCACACATGGACACTCTCATTACCTATTCTCACAACACAGATTTAATAGCACATACAAGAAAACCAATGTCACAACACAAAATCACTACATTCTGCTTTTGCTCATTTCTATCCTTTCTCTGAGAACTTAAGTGTTCATGATGTAACAGGAAGTGCATATTACACTAGTAGTTTTCCTTGGATGGGACTCTCATTACGAAGTGTTTTCTCTCCAAGCAGCATTTTAGTTTATTAAACTTCCCTCCACGCTTTATTAAACCTATTCTTTTTTCCTCTTGGATAGTGGATAAGTGGATAAAATTCAAGTGTTTCTTATGGAATGGGCATAAAAGGCATCACATTTTGCAGAGAGCTTGCAGGGTCAGAAGTGCTTTGCTCCTTGCAACTTATACAGGACAGCTACATCCTCCTCGGGGAGCGGGGAGGGGGCATTTGTTATGTGTCCAAACCAAACTGGTGAGTGTGCTTGTTAACTGACCCATTGTTACATGAGGGTCGTTTGTTGCATCCCAGCTCTTTATTCCCAAGGCATGAAATTGCGATTACCATAGTGGAGCTCATCCATCTCATTCTCGCATCCACACATTCACGCTAACATCCGCATTTTTATTTTGCTTTCTCTCATTCTCTTCCCTTCTCTAGTCGTTTCTGTCTTCCCCTTTTTATGATATACGCACACAGCAGCAGCGCACCCAAACACAAAAAGAGCCGCCCACAGCTGCGTCAGGCCATCTCTCTAACAATCCAATCTGTTTTCTTTCCCATGATGTTTCCCATTGGCACAGGGAGGAGAAAATCAGATTTACTCCCCCACAGGGCCCATGCAGTTGCACTGATATGGAAAATGATTTCAGTGCTGCTTGAGCCCATAAACATTATTTTGGTCTCCCCTGTTAATGACACATTTCTTCCCAGCATTGTGGATCTCACAGAGGAAGAGATGAGTTTAAGGGGGTGAAGAAGGGAGGAGGAGGAAGAGAGGAAGAGGGGAGGAATCCTCCAGGGCCTCGCATACAACAAGGGAGTCCTTCACCCCTTAAACTGCATTCTGACATCCAAGACTTCTTTCAGCCTTTTCCTTATTCACACACACACACTCAGAAATACTAACAGCTAATCAACCAACCAACCATTCAGGAACTTGAATTGTATGGACCATTAAATACCGCCCCCTCCCCCAACCCAAAAAACAAACAAACAAAAAATTCCCTGTTAGAAAACTAGCAGAGTCAAAGAAGGCTTCCTCACCTCTCTCTATATCTAGCTGTCAGCCTGATTCCAAAAACACCACATTTGGCTCCAGGGCTCAAAGCAGCCATACTACAATTGTGTCATACAGCCCACATATCTTTTATTGGTGGTAGCAGCCAATATAGCAACCCCTCTTCTCCTTTTTAATACGGGGATAAAATTTATACTTTTAGCGGTGTGTTACAAACACTTTCTGCCTGAGGCGTGTTGTCAACGAGAGGAGCACGCTGTAGCCTCGAGTCCTAAACACAACTCATTTAATAGGATGGTGTTAAAAAGAGACTCCAACAGGCCAATAGTGAGGCACTAAACCTCCCATTTGGCATCCATTAAACCCCATCTGCAGGAACAAATATGAGAGGGATGGAACAGGAAATAGCCATGTTAGCTATGACTAAAAACTATCCTTCATTTGTGAATATTCTCTCACAGGTCTCAAAAACTTCAGATCCAAAAATGGGATTTTCATGGTCCTCCTGTTCCACTGGAAAGATTAGATGGAATGCTCTGGATCTGGTTTGTTTTACAGCTGATGACTGATCCTTCTAAATCCATTGGTTTTATGTTCTGGCCATGGGGATGGATGGGTGACTAACGGCAGCTTGCGTGCCATGTTTCAGCCGACGCAGGCAAAGCTCAGCCAGCCAGGTCACGGACACAGACATGCCTCGTAGTGGGGAAAAAGACAGATTAAAACAAGTATTCAGCACTATTCTCTCTAATTAGTACCCTGTTAACTTTTGAACTTAATTGGTTAATTGAGATGTGGTTAGACTGGGCAGGTTTCCCCTCCCTTGGGGTGACCATACGGCTCCAGTATTTCAGCCTGGCACTGCCTGGCACAGGAGGTAGCTGTGTCTCTCTCACTCTCTCTCTCTCTCTCTCTTTTTGAGCATCCAACCGCTCCAGTGATGAGGAGTAATGATGCCGCACAGGAGGCAGTAAAACTGTGTTTTGCGAGTGTGTTTTAGCAGAGATTGTACCCATGCACTGCACATATGCTTGTGCCACATCAAAGCAGCGCTTTGACTACCCAGTCCTGGGTGGTCTAATCCTCTCTTCTCTCAACCAGCAGTGCTAGGTAGATAGGCTTTGGAAAAGTGTAGTGTGGATGTGGGTGGATGTTACCTCACCACAGGCGAGGGTTCTGTCAAATTCAGAAGTTAGTTTGCTTTGGAGGAGACATGGGCAGCATGCTGAGGCAGAATAAAAGTGTGCTGCAATACATACACAGATAAACACACACTCACACATAGGCGTCACATTGCTTGAGTTTCCCCATCTCCTTTGGTTGATGTATAATGATAACCACAACACCACATAAATCTGCAAGCAGCTCAATTCATTGGGGCAAATTTTGCCTGCTGTCTTCCCTTTTTCACTTTCATCCCCTCTTTTCCCTTTGCTCCTTGGAGCCCCATCACTCATTCCCCTTCTCAGTTTTCCTTTTCCGTCCTCACACCCTCTCCATCATCCCACCATCGCTCTCCCTCCATCCCCCTGCTGCTCAGCTCCATATTTCTGTCCTCCCTCATCACCTCGGTCTCTTCCCTCATTTGGCGTCAGCCACATGCTTCAAAATGGAAACACTTTCTCTTCATTTTCTGGGTTTTTAAAAGTCGCTTTTCCTCCCACTCCCTTGTCCCATTTGCGCTCTGTTTCTCTGCTCTTGTTCGTCCATTAGTTTTTGTGAAGTCTGCGAGCGTAATGAACATCTTGTTTTATGGGGGAGTCACAGGTTAGCCCCTCCCTATATCAGAGCCACCCATGAATCAAGATCCCAGCATTCAACTGGCAAAGAGGACTTGTCGGAATGTCCTGTTCTCCCTTGTCCTCCCATCCTTTCTCCCTCCCCCTGTCTGTGGCCCAGCACCTCCTTTAGGCCATGCAGAGCGGTCCTGGGCATTAGAGGACTGGTTGGAGATCCTGCTGCTTTGCTGCTGTCCTCCGAGTTGTCTTGGATTGGTCTGTAATACGATAAAGCCCGATGCCTGTGAGAGAAACAGAAGGCAGCTCCCTGCTCTGGCTTCTCTCTTTCTGATGTAGCCTGTCAGAGGCACAGAGCAGAACAGTGCAGATAACAGAGCTGGGAGCTGCTGCACCAGCCAGCCCAAGGTCTTTCTGCAGCCCTGAATGTAATTTGCTGCTGGTTCACAAGGAGAACAAAGGAGAAATGTTTAATTCTTGTAGCGTTTGGCTAAGACAAATGCAAGCAGTTTTGTTCTGATAACCTACAGACAAGGGAAAGGGAGGCACCTGGGTAGCCAAGGCCAAACATTATACAGTAAAGAACACACTGTATAATCTCATGTGCATCTCCTTGACTTCTTTTGTTACAAAACTTCTTAGCCATAATGACAAGACTCCTCTTGGCTCATAGAGATAACCACCTTCTCTTCCACTTTGGACATCTGCACTTTCAAATGTGCATAAGTTTAGCCAAATCACACTGTCAAAAAAGGCTTTAAAGTTGAGTTATATCTCCTGACACTGGTCATCCATGGAATGCTGCTGCCGGTGCCTGCTCAACATCTGCAGCAACAAAGGCAGAAATGAGTAAAATCAGGAGCATTTCCTGTAATCTGTACAGAAGAGTGTAGGTCATCATCACCCGATGATGAACTATGCTCTCTTCTCTCCCCTCCTATCCCCTGACCTGCCATACCTTAGCCTCCTCTCCTCTCCAGCTGGTTATCTTGATGGGCTTTAACAGCTCAGGGTGGAAAAGTCAAAATACAAGGTCAAACCATGGAGGAGGATAGGGGATTTTTTTTCTAGATCAACTGCTCATTGCAGTCTGTGTGGTTGGCTGCACAGGTACCATTACAGTCTTCCATCACCTTTGCAGTGATTGCATTTAGTCCGCTGGACAGGAGGGACAGGCTGGGCGATCATGTGTTATCCTCCCCTCACTCTGCATTCGTCTGCAGGTCATACACAAAAAAATAAAATAAAATAAAAAATGTCAGAGAGGAGGGGAACAGACCTTGTGGGCTTACAGCAGGCTTGCAGCATCTGATCGAAGCCAACAGATGTGTTGCAGCTGCTTGTTTAGTTTGCCTTAGCACATCCTCCAATCACACACACTGACAAGTCACACAAAAATACCACTATATGCTGAAAAGTTAGAAGGCTGCAAGTAAAAAAAAAAAAAATCCAACTGGCCATGCTTCACAGCACTACACTGGCAGGGTTTTAGGTTTCAAATAAAAACTCCACATCCCTGAGTAACTATTAAACTGACTTTGAACAGTACACCTATTCTTATTTTTCTTTAATTTATGCTTAACATTGATGGCCATCAATATATCAGCGCCTATGTTGGGTCAGAAAGCCAAAATTTATATGAGAGGTCTGTCCAGCGCAGTGATTTGGTGAATGTATAAAACAAAGAAAGCAAGTCATAGCTGTGGGGCTGAACGGAGGGAACACAAGGGAAAGGTAATGCAGGGAAACCTCACCTGGGAGTCTGCATACTCACAGGAGAGCAACAGCTTTCAGCAGGTTATCACAACGCCAGTGTGAGCCAAGCTCAGTCTCGATCTGGCAGAGGCCACAATGAAGAGGAGGGGTGTGGTGTGGAGGGGGACAAGGAAGCAGACTAAAGAAGAGTTATTAGGGTGCTGTGAGGCAATGAGGGGAAGAAGGTCTACTGAAATGTTTTGACACAGAGAGATTGCAAATGTGACACAGGTACTTAAACACAGAGTTTGAAAATCAAAACATGGACATCTTTCTTTCTGTGTCCTCTCTCCCCTGCTCCCTTTCTTTCCTTCTGCTTATTTTGACACAAGCATTAGTTGCCACTTAAGCTTAAACTGCTCATTCACTTAGGCTTGATGGCAACGCATGTCTTATGACTGCCAGACTGACCTTGATTCTTTACCACATTGAGCAATAACTAGAGACTAGGTTCTTTACACAGATTACTAACACTCTAAACACCCCATTATTTTAATCGGTTAATATGAACAGCACACAGTTTAGTGGACTGAATAACCTGTGCTGGGACCACAATTTGATTTTGCCACTGTTAAATAGTCCTGGGTTATTGTTTGTGCATTGTTTTGTGCTATATTGCAGCAGCAGCTTTGACTTGCACCACCACATGCAGTACATTCCCTCAGAGCCACTGTGTGAGTATGGATTTGTGCTTTGGAGAGTGTGGTTTCTAGCCCTTACTGTATTTGATCTGGCACAGTTTTCTATTGTGACGTTGAGCTTTGCTCTCCTCAGATAAGAGAGCAGTTATGTCAACACTGGGTGCTGTGAAGGAGCCGCCTGGTTGTGTTGACATTCTACAACATTGCTTATTTACTCTGACCACAGAGTTCAGCCATCATCTAGCTTCTAATGCTAATGACCAGAAACCTCCTGGGGTGGAGTCCCCTACTGGCACTGCCTGGTACTGGCTATCTGCCTGGCAAGTGAGGGGGGAAAGTACAATGGGGGTAACAAATGGCTTTGAAAAACCCTGAGTTTAAAGCAGGCTGCTAGCAGATTGTGAAAAAAAAAGCATGACAAATGCTTCTCACAACACACAACCCCTTATAGACTCAGGCAGCATGAGTCTGCATATTGAGCTGTGCTGAGCAGCCCTATCAGTAAAGAGCCAGTGGAGCAATCCATGCATAATTAGAGTAGGGGGAGGGGGTTAATTGACTTCTTTGAGAAAGATCCTGATTTCTATCAGCCAGTCCCATAATCATGTGAGCCAGGGCTCTCATTAAACCCCTTCCCTCATTTATCTCTCTTCTGTTGTTCTCTTCCCTTCTAACCCTTTAGCCTCACAC
>VVAS01077691.1:13667-25849 GCA_015103295.1 Ptychochromis oligacanthus
AGAAGAGAGATGCAAAACCCTTTCTCTGACTCATGCTTTTCTAGCAGGCCTTTAAAGTCTTTCATTACTAACACTTAATGTTTAAAATGTGTTTTTTCCTGCAGAGGAGATCTTGGCAACTTCCAGTGAGCTGGAAGACATGCATGTCGTGTGCATCTTGGACCTTTGTCATCTGGGTGGAGATATGGTGGAAGTCCTGATCAGCAAAGTGTACAGAGTGACAGAGGTTTCTCTTGGCTAGAAGGTACACAAGAGCAAGAGTATGATGTAAATATCAGCATTAATCATGTAATTACAGTTATTTAAGATAGGAGAAAAGGACACCCAATTTTGATTACCTGTTGTGGGTCCAGTAAATGTTAAATAATTTGTAAAGTTTTGCTTTAATTACTCAGTGTATATTTTTATGATTAAAACTTTTTCACAGGGAAACACAAGCCCGGCTTTCTGATGTGAAACTGAAAATGTGGCTTTTTTGCACTGAGAACCATTTCCTCCTCATAAATAACTTTCTATGTAAAACTCAGAATAACATACATATCTTTAAAAATATTTATTTTGAAATATTTCATAATATTCAGGTTGATTTTTATAAATATTTCAGTATATCATAATTAATATCAAGATATTTTAGAATGTAAACTTTAATTTGTTAATTTCTTTTAAAACAACGTTAACAATATCTTTTAAAGCTTATTTTGATGGTAAATACAGAAAGAAAACAAGCCATACAAGTGACTGTGCAACACCAAGTCCAACGCAAAATAAGCCTCACCTCCTCTAATAAGACACTTCATTATCTGTTACAAAATTACCTTAATTTTAAAATCATGTAACATACATATGTAATCTATTAGACATATAAAATAAACAACTATGTAGCCTAAAGTTTTTTTTTGTTTGTTTGTTTTTTTTACATTCTATTATACAATATATTCAATGTTTGTTTCTGCACTGAAACTGCAGAAATGGCTGTATACCAGGTTTGTTTTGTTCATGTCCTGGCAAATCTCACACAGAAAGCATTGACCTGACTGCCCACTCTCACACTGAGGGTGTCAGTCATCTTTATTTTTTAAAGATCTGAAAAAGTAGTTAAATGTGATTAAATTCACATACCTTTAAAAACAGTGACACTCAATGACAAACTCCATGAGGAAGAAAAGCATTCTAGAGGGTACAGATAACATAAAGGTAACTACTGTTGGGGAAAGCATTTAAACTTGACGACAAAGAACAACAGTACCGACTGAGTGGATGGATTATTTACAACTTCAGTGAAGCAATATACACCTTTAAAAAAAAACAACAACTCTAAATATCATCTCACATCCAAAGCAAAACCATCTAGGTGGAGCACAACAATGTTTAAACGAACAGAATTTCCCTCAACCACCTTTGCAAGGCAAATGTGACAACAGATACAGACATGGACTGAAATTTCCTCAATTCTGTTCTTGGATGAAAAATGACCTCATGGAGAGATTTTACTACCACTGCCTGAAAGTAAGGTATTCTTGATCATTCTTTTTTTCTTTTTTTTTTAAGCTTTGATTTGTTTTCTCAGTAGTGGAACTATTGAATAATCAAAAAAAAAAACAGAACTGTAGTTGTCTATGGCACCTCTGCGTTGCTGGCATAAAACCTTTGAGTGCTCCCTTTACTGTTTCTTTGCCACACGTGGAAGCATAGAGATGAATAAAGGGCGAATGAGACTTGATTTTTGATATTGATGTACAATTGCACTTTTTCCTCTGACTTTTTATTTTTGGCTGAATTACTGTGTAAAGACTGAGCAGCAGCAGCGACTAAACAGCTGGACAGCTGTTGCTGCACGCCCGCAATAAGGATTCATGTTCTTCATTTAATCTCATTGTTATGGTGAACATAACATACTACAGAGTTTCTATGTTTGGGCAAAACTAACACTCTGCACCACATTCCCATGCAGACAAAGTATAAAGTATAATCATAGTGTTTAGTGGACACTTTTAAGGAAAGATACTGCTGATATAAACAGTTAAGGGAATGTTAGGACATTTTCATTAAAAAAATATTTCCATTTAAATTATATGGTACAGCGGCTTATTATACACCTCTATATACATATCTCTTCTGAAACATTTAAAACTATAAATTAACATTCTTCTTTGACATTGCACATAGGAAAGTGTAAAACGGCACTGAATGTACATGCTGAAAATGTTCTGATGGATGCGTCTTGTCATCCAATGTGAACAGCACCAGTACAGTAGCTTCACCAAGCTGTCGTACTGAGCAGTACGGGCTGCTTTTTATAAAGTGTAGCACAGTGAGAACTGGGAACAAATTTAAAGATAGAAGATTTTTAAAACTGAAATTAAAACATCACACTGTGGCACAGGCAGTGTTTGTGTGGTATTGTGTGATTGTCATTAACAAAATGGAGATGAATGCATGTTCTTTAGTGGGTTTTCTTCTGCAACATGGTTCTACTGCTAATCTGTCTTCACCGATGCACTCCATTCTTCTGTTGTCGTGCCACAATCTGACAACACCCAATACAGCTTTACAACTTTAAAAAGTGTGTTTTATGTTTACCTTTATAATTCATGCAGTTGCACACATTGCTGCAAACATGAACTGGTTTCTGGTTACAATATGATGAACTCTCAAGATGGTAATATAAAATGTTTAAATTAGCACTGCATAAGAAGACTGAAACATCTTGATCTAGTGACAGGACTGACTTCCAGATCTGACTGCAATAAAGTAAAATTGGTGTTTTTAACGCAGCAGAGGCTACTGTACTTCAAGGTGTTCTAGCAGTACGTTCGGTATTAATAGTAGGATGCCTGTAAATTAGCTCACCTGATCATGGTTAGAGCATACTTTTTTTCCTTCCCAGATGTTCAAAGAAGCAAACAAACAGACAAAAAGGTTGACAAGACTAGAATAAAGATGTCAAAGATGTTTAGGCAGGCTCTGAATTCATTCTCCCTGTTTCCAAGATACTTAAACAGAGCCACACAGGTACACCACTTTCATGTTATACCATGATGTAACAACTGATAGTTAATAATTGCAATAGTCCTTGTCACTGAGGTAAATAATCTCACCTGCATGTTTGTTACATTTATTTTCAAAAGGGAGTAATTTTTTTAACCAATATTTACATTAAAATAGTTTGAAGTTTATTGTGTAACTGATAATAATAATTGTGTAATACCATGAAACCATGATATTCCTTCTTGTTGTCTGGCGAAAATCCCATACCGTTGCCACCCTATATTCAGATCACCAAGCTTACACTCAGCTTATACTGCATTGCACTGTATTGTAAAATCACAATTGGCCACGTACAGATGAGTGGAGAACTGAAGACAGTTTGTATTAAACCATGATGGGGCAAGACACAAGGACCAGTGTTGAGCTTTCAATGTCTAAAACACATACACAGACAAAAATCAATTAAAACCTTTGTGTAAAAAGTAATTCTTAATCCCAATATAGTGTTTCAAATACATACGTAATAAATAAACATGAAATGATTTAATTAGGGTTTCACTAAATGGACAAATTATGAATGAGACACTATCATTACAGACAGTGTTCGAAAAAGTTTGGGACTTAAATCCTTCAATATATATTTGTAATATATCCAATACAAATCTAGACTTTTATATTTAAATCTGATGCAGCAAAATAATAAATTATAACCTTATGAAAATATAACTTTGTATTCCAAATAGACCTGAGCTGGATTTTTAAAGCCGTAATCAGACAAAACCATCAAACCGCACCATGGATGTACCATGGTTGAAGGCACTTTTTTTTTTACCCCCCCTCCCTCGGTAGCTTGTTTAATAAAAGAGGACTCATCCTGCACAGCTCATCAAAAGCACCGAAAATTACAACTTCAAAGATCTGCTGCTGTCGTTCTCTTTGAGAAACGGTGCAATAGCTGCAGCACCCCTTCTTTAGTCCCAGATTGAGGCTTTAAAAATCTAGATAGACCTTACTAAAAACTGGAGACAATCTCTCTCAGCTTACTCCTGTAGTGTGTGACATCTTAATATTTACCAAACCTGATTTTTGATATGATGGTCATCTTACCACTGCATGTTTCACCATAAAGCCTCTTTCTTGTGACCTACCATGAACATACCTGCAAGTAAATAATTGCTTTGGGGACACAATGGGAGCCAATGAAAAGTAGAGTTCTCATACACACAAATCCCTTTAAGAGATTTAACATTTTCACTTACATTATGTCATTTGCGAGGGGTGTTGAGAATCTCACTATTAGTGGACAAAATAAACATTAATTAATGGGCAAAAATAAATACTCTACTTTTAAGTAGGAAGTGGTACCAAAGTGCGAACAGACACTTAAAGGAAACTCTGTTAGATGAAAAGTTCCACATGTAAACATGTAAAAGTGTCCTTTTTAAGAGCTTTGATAAACCACTTGTTCCAGCAGTTTCACTGATGGACAACTGAGTGCGACGTGGCCTGCTGACGAAGGCCCAGCACCTCGCACGTTTTTAGATCCCGCACTTGACATCAGGTCAGTGCAACCACTGCTTGTGGTTTCTCTCCAGTGACATAAAGGCCAGCTTCTTCTGGACAAGGCGGCTTCACATCAAAAGGTCACAACAAGCAGTTTTTCACTTTCAAGCAACTTGTCATCAAGTTTGACTTCCAAATGACACAAAGTGGTTCCACCTACACAGCCATGTCAGGGAGGCAGATCTCAGCACACCGATCGAGTCCACAGCTACCGAGTAAGCATATTCCTATAGTCTGAAACACTGCCAGTCTGGTTTTGGGAATGTTGGTATTGCCTTTGTTGCTGTGGCGGCTGTGGCGGCTGTTGCTGCTGCGCTAGCGGCTGCTGCTGAATGTATCCCACAGTGCTTTGCTGCGGGACATTAGTGGTGTGTAAGAATGCTGGAGTAGATCCACCGTGTACGAGTCCTTGAGTCATCTGCAGACACAAGAGAGAATATGAATGCGCTATAGCAAGTTGACAGAACTCCCTTCATTATGTTTTATTTATAGAATCTTATGCTTAACTGAGATGCTTAACAAACACTGTATAGATGGGTAAGTAGAGGATTATAAATAGGTGTTCTGGTGGATTGTGGACCCTTTGTCAAACCAGATTGTAAATACAGCTCCTACTGCTGCAGATGGATTATATTACAGGTTTAAAACTTCAGTATGAGACCAAAGAACTGATGTGAGAGGTCTAGCTACTAAGAGCATCCTAATGGGGTGCTCACAGCCTGGTATGGCAGGAATGTGGTGAAGACAGCCCAGCAGATTAGTGGGTGGGGACCCAGATCACCCCAACAAGCTGTTTTTTGAACAGTTACTCACATGTCCATACATGTTTACATAGAAAAACATGCATCACATACGTACAGTACGCACACTCACTCACTGCTGAAATACACATTCTACAGATGTGAGCACCATCCCTGTTGTACTACTATGTTTTTTATTGCATTGACTTTTTATTGTCTTTTCTAAATATATGCTCTGTTGTTAGTATTTAAACTAATGTTTCTTTACTTAAACTTATTAGATTTACTGTATTGTACATGCTGCAGCAGAAACCAAAACAAATGAATGTTACATCATATAACTGATGTAACAACAAATTATCAAATTACATGGAATTGAAAATACTTTGGCATTATTTTGATATCTGAGTAAAGAAAGCTTGTCTGGATCCGCATAGATACAAGTAAACAATATCTTTAAATATAAAACATAAATACAGCTCCTACTGCTGCAGATGGATTATATTACAGGTTAACTCTATAGAGTGCTATTGTTGAAATGCAGGACGAAGTAAAGTCAACAGCAAAAAAGTGGCATGCCCTTTAGAGAAAATGTCTACTGTTTGTCAGAACTGATATTTGTTCTGCTAGCTACAAGAAAATAAAGCCCTGTTACAGGGATGATACTGTTGTCCTCAGCATATTCACACTGCAGATTTTGATATTTCTTATATTCAGTATATCTCAAAGAATTTGAGGGTATCCTCATGTATGCAAAAAAATGTAAATAAGCTCTAAAGAAAATGATTCAGTATAACATTAAAACAATGAAAATTGGACTAAATAAATTTTAGGTCACATAACAGCATTGGTACAAAGCTGAGGTTTTACAACCAGTGGGAATTGCACAGTAGCTTGTTGCTGTGGTAACTCAGTATTCAGATACAGTGTAATACCTAAAATTATCGTAAATGATAAATAGAAAGCCTTGGGTATTTATACTACACAGCATTATGCAACAGTCCTTGACAAATTGCTTTTTAGTCTAAAAATGTGTTTGGAAAAAAAGCTAAGGACGACACACGCTGATTCATGTTGCTGCATCACTACACGGGCAGCGTACCTGAAAGAACTGCTGTGGCTGCTGGAGCTGCAGGGAGTGCTGAGAGGCCTGAGGCTGAGCGTGGTAGGCTGACTGGGACTGGTGCGTGATGAAGCTGTTGTGTGGGATCATTATAGGAGATGTGAAGACCGGAGAGGGCACGAGGACGGCATTGCAGTTGACCTGTTGCATGGGGAATGAGGGGGCGATGATCTGCTGCTCCAAGGTGTATCTGTATGTGGGGCACGACGAAGAGGTCAGGCAGAACATGACATAACGCCACAGAAATAGACGTGTGTGCGGTCGCATTACTCACATGGCTGGGGAGAGGCCCATGTTGCACTGGGAAGGCTGTGAGGTGACGCTGCTGGTGGGAACCAGCGTCTGCATTTGTTGGTTGACGAGCATTCTGCAGGAAATGCATCAGTGTTAGAAGTCAGAACATGAAGAGGGCACTATAACATTTTCCTTTTAACTCTGTATTAGACTCATATTTTATCTGAAAGCAACTGTGTCATCTACCTCCTAATATTTGACAGAAAACTGCATGCTATTCATAAAACACAGTGTTTATAGTATCTGTCATAATGCCACTATCATCTGGAGTTATGACTACTGTCTTTTTCAGGGCTCTCACCGTAGTTGTCCATCTTGGCTGAATTGGTTGTCTGGGTGTCTTTGGTTTACATCCTGCTGAGGCCTCGTGTTGGTCTGAGAGAACATCATGGGGTTGCTGTAGAATGGCATCGTCAGACTCGTGTTTGTCTGTACGGGCAAACTCACTGACTGTGCCTGCCCGCTCCGTGCAATCCTCTGCTGGACCTACAACAACAGAGATACTTTTTCACCAATAGTCAACTCAAATGACTTCTTTATAAACCTACTTTAGAGGATAGCTTCTAAATAGCTGTGTTTGTTGTTTCAAATTCTGATTTCTCTCTTGCACAGCTGTGTACCTGCGTTGAAGGTGAGCTGTTCTCTCTCAGGAGCGAGTGAGGGGATGAACTATGAGCCCCACAGGCTGGTGGTTTAGGGTGGCCTGACAGCTGCCTGATGACCCCAGACTGGCTCTGCTGAGCCGGCCTTCCCGGGCCCTGCTGCTGAAGCTGCTGCTGAGGCTGCTGCTCGGCCTGGTTAAAGTCATTGTGGATAGGCTGCTGTAACAACATCTAACACACACAGAAACAAAAAAACAGAAATTTACAAAAAAATGGACAACTTATTTATTTCCATAACCTGTCCAGGGTGTACCTCGCCTCTCGCCCTGTGACAGCTG
This sequence comes from Ptychochromis oligacanthus, assembly GCA_015103295.1. Lineage (NCBI taxonomy): Eukaryota > Metazoa > Chordata > Actinopteri > Cichliformes > Cichlidae > Ptychochromis > Ptychochromis oligacanthus. Next base: position 21,316 of record VVAS01077691.1, read on the forward strand.
GGATAGCACCCCTCGCAACTCTGAACTGGATTAGTGGAAGAATGTAAGGATGGATGGATGAATGTCCTTGAAAATTATTTGTTTGTTTATTTGTCTGTAAGCAGGATTATGCAAAGCTGAACTTCATGAAACTTGGTGGAGAGGTATTAAATTGTGGTGCAGTCTGGATCACTTATTTCTAACTGCAAGACAGGGCATTGGCATTGGCAGGATGCACTCACCTATAATACTAACATATAACAATGTTTAATTCAGATTAGTTACATGTTGATGTTTGGCATGAAAAAATGCACGTTTATGTTTCAAATTACAGCTCATCACATGTTGCCTGCAAACCCTGGAGTCAGTGGTTAGTGTTGGCCTCTAGATGGAGCCATTTCTCCGTTACGGCAATATACTGGGTATTACAATAGGTAATGTAGGTCGACTTTTCTTAACAGCCGATCTGTACATTTTATCAAAATTAAAGTCTATGGCTGCCTATTTTTCAGTTACAGAACAAAACACTAAATACTACCACTTGATTACTTTTGACTGAATAAATGAACACTGCAGTCTTTTCATTTAAAACTGCTGGAATGCTACCTGTAGGTTAGCGAGATGAAGCTTCTCCTTTATATCGTGCAGCTCCTGCTGTTGAGTCTTAATGTCAGCTTGCAGAATGCGTGTCCTCTCTTCCAGCTGTTCCTTCAACTGGTTCATGACACCGAGCTGAGGCTGCTCCAGCTGATACATGGGGGACTGCTGCTGCTGCTGCTGCGGTTGCTGTTGCTGGATACAGAGGGCAGTTAAGAAAGAAACTAAAGAAAAGCCTCCGTTGTGCTTTTTTTCAGAGAAACTGACAAATGTGGCTATAATCAGGTAGCATGAGTCATGTAATGGTTTATTCTTGTCATGGTGAAAGCACATCAATCTTCCAACGTTTTGTGCAATGTTGATTTTACAGTTCAAACACAATATGGAATAATGATTTCTTTAAAAAAATACACAAGCAAACCTACAACTAAAAAAAAAAATCTCCAATATGATCGGGAAACCTTTTTTTGATTCTTCACTATTTTTTTTTTTTACTGTACGCATGCAGCAGATGAAACAAACACATTCAAGCAGCAACAGTGATATCAGTAAGATATTGTATACAAACAGACAGTAGGAAGGCAACAGGCAGGAGAGCAAGTCTAAACACTAACCATTGCGGAGTGCTTGCTGCAGGTAGGAGAAAGGGGGAGGCTCATTGGGGAAACAAGGTCAAAGGAATTTTGTCTTTGTGCCAAATTCTACAGGGAAAAAAAATGGGGAAAGTTTGTATAATGTAACACAACTCGTGAGATGATATTGTATTATCGGTGTGCAGTTGTTTCTCACTAACCATTTTATCTCCAAAGACAAAGAGACACATGTAAATATTGTATAAACTGACCTTTGAACTGCTTGGTTGGAATCTGGCAGATGTTTTTTCTGGCCCAATGGAAGCAGACTGCCATGACGGTGTGCAGGCCTCTGTGTAAGAGTTAGCTGCTGCAGAGAAGAGACAGGTTACCTCTAAACACACTTGGAAAAAGTAGGGTTCATAGGGTTGAGTTAATCATGTTTTTTTTTTTTCGCTGTGAGCCAACTATTAACTGCAACAACTGTCAGTGAGTTACCATCTTGCAGCTCTACTCATTTCATAAGTGGGATAATCACTGTGTCAGTGACACATTTGTAAGCTTCATTTGCAGAAGCTCAGTTATTTGCTTATTAGCATCTAATAATAAATCCTTAAGTTATTGAGAATAGTTTTACAAGGAAACTGGTGCCCAAAGTTTTGTATATGTACAGTTGTGGTCAGAAGGTTACATACACTCATCATGGGCAGGAATGTCATGGTAATTTGGGGCTTATGATTTCTTTGAGCTGTCTTTTTTTCCATGGTGGTTTAATAAATTTAAAAAACAAGAACTGGGTGCACAAGGTTGAATTTATTTTGGATTTTCTCTAATCTACACAGGGTTACAATTATACATACATGCTCAAATATATACATACATACATACATACATACATACTCACTTAAATCTTTTAATAAGTAGTGCTGAAGGTTCTACAGTGTCTTAACTTGACAAGGCCAAGGCCTATTAACTTCTCGTAAGTGATCATGGTTGACTACAACTGGTAGGTTCTCTTTGCCAGCATAAAAAGGATTTAGCACTCTTTAATCAGTGCTAACAAATTAACCCTATAAAACTTTCTTGTGACATTAACTGCTGTTAAAGGCCTTCATATGCTTGTACCCATGTTTTAACAGAATGTGCTTGTAACAGAATAGTGTGATCAAAGTTTCTGTCTGGCACTGGTAACCAGGGGAAAGCTGGTCTCTTGAACAGTTTCTGAAATCTGCCCACAGCCCAATTAGCAAGGATGTTTAAAAGACCAGGCTTGTGACCAGAAGGTTGGAATCCCAGCTGGGACGCTGCTGTGTATCTTAGGTACTTAACCTGAATTGCCTCAGTAAATATCCAGCTGTATTAACAGATATAGCACATACAATGGGAACACACTTACCCTTCATATGGGATTTAATGGGCAACATGAGCACACTGTCAGTTTTGCAGCTTCCTGCAAATAACTTCAATAACTTTGCACAAATGAAAAGTTTGCTGCCATAAAATCACCAAGAGCAGCAGGCTATGTGTTATCCCAGAGGCGGCCATTACCGTGCCTTTGTCCTAACGGGATGCACAGTTCACTCTACTGGACTGCAGTCATTTGTATTCTGTTAACACGGCACTGATCATCTGCCACCATCTGCATAGTTTTACTGCTTGTGATCATGGCGCTGTTGTGAGGGGCTGTCATTATGCTTTACAGCATTGTTAAAGCCTGTCTGGGTGCAGAATCAGAAGAAATGGCTCGTTCAAACATGGCTCTACCCTCTGCTTCTCCTTGTATATATCTGGATCAAGGGTTACAAAATACACCTCTTCTGCACACAAGTGCCTCAGGACAAATCTGACCAGCACTTTGCAAAGTGATACATGAAGCCATTGAGGCGAGGCTGGATTTAAAAGGTCTACATTTTTCACAGCTGTGAGGAACAGAGACTTTTGACTTTTTATTAGACAGGCACAAGACACCAACATAAAATATCCCCTCATACAGCTTGAAAGCATGCAGCTGCTCACATATATGGTAAATTGCTTCAGTGTGAAATATAACAATTCCATCGTTATTATATGTAATACCACATTACATATTCAGTGTAGATAAATCATGTGTTTTAGTGTGCTATGAAAACAAAAATACAGAACTTCTTTGAATAATGACTTTCCAGTGATTTAATGCCGACGTCTACTTCCTTTTGAGAGTCCCAGGTGATAGCACTTTGCATATTGTTGTGAATAACATCCGTTTGTGTGATGGGGGAGAACGTAGCATTGCCCCCTTGGCAATGTAAAGCAGTCCTTTAGTGTGAATCACATAGCTGGAGGTTATCACTTCATATTCTTAAAGTCAGAGGCAAATCAAAGCTCTGAAAATATAATTATTCAAAATACAAAATACAGCTATTTTGTAAGTGTGGGTGTTCATCCAGCTTATCTGCAGCAGTGCTTTTAATAGTTTGAATCATATTAAAAGAATGTCATTAGTAACGTTATGCTTATAGCTGAGTGCAAGGTTCTTAAGCAAGAAATGCTGTGCAAGTGTACTCTGCAAACAGGATGGATTTCCTTCATTAAAACTGTCCTCATGAGTCTGCAAAGTTGCCCTTGCTGTTCTAAGAAAAATAAATGTTTGGCTCCTATATTAGTAGTTATAAATTCCCAAACAACTTAATTTGTTATCTGTCATATGGCTGTGCCTGTTACTTAATAATCATCTGTTTATTTGGGCTTCCTATTCTGCTTCAGGTAAGGCTAAGGTCTTATTCTTTAGTAATATAGACTGGATTTTATATTTGAAACCAAAGAGAGAAAAATTATGGATAACAGTAAGGCTGTTGATATTGCATATATTTTATGTTAAATAATGTCCATTCAAGACGTTGGATCTTGAATGTACTGTGGTGTTGCTTTGCCATCTGCTTAATATGTTTCATGATCTGTCTTGTGTCTCCTTCCGTTATCAACAACAACAAAACCAAACAAAAACATTCTAGCATGTAAGAAGAAGAATTCATAACCTCATACTCTTAACCACCGCATCTAAGCTACAAAACCAACACACTAACAGACCCTCCAACAGGCCCATACAAAAAAGCTCACCATGGTACATGAGAAAGGCATAAAATGTGCACGTGTATGTCGGTAAATTACAGAATTTCTATATTTAAAAAATCAGGTTGGTATCTAGTAAAACCAGTCTTTGTCTGTGGACACTAAGAGATTGTGTGATCACAACCATTTCACAGTTTAATAGGCTGTCAATCAATGTTGTTGACATAAAAAAATAAAAAAAAAAGGAAGATGCATTTGTTTTTTATTCAAATCGATATTTCCTGGTTTTCAAGAGAGAGTATGACTGGACACCCACCTCATCACCAGGTTGCAGTTTT
>VVAS01077693.1:0-10585 GCA_015103295.1 Ptychochromis oligacanthus
ATGCCAATTAGCAGAAATCCTCAGCCAAAAACAGGTCTGGCAATTAGCGCTTTGATCTGTGAGTTTTCAAAGAAACACGAAGCAGCTAACAGATAAGTTAGGCTATCTGTGCAGAAAAAAATAAGTGTTTCTGTCAACAAAACTGCAAAATGATGTAATTGCTTCAGAAAAGTCTTAAAAATCTGGACAAATCGTATCAAATGCTAATTTAATCAACAAATAGGCATGATTTATTTATACAGCGCTGACAAACACTACAGATTGTCACGTAATGCAAAATCTTTAGTCGGTCGTTTTTTTTTTTTTGTTTGTTTGTTTTTTTCTTACCCCTGTACTTGTTCATACGTGTAATGTATGTTTTTTTTCTCGGCCAGATTGCAGAGGCTCAGAGAAGAATGTTATCACATTTGGAGAGTGATATTGATTAATGAGAACCTTGTTGTCACACACAGAGGATACGGGAGACTGATCACTAAAGATCAAAACAAAGAAGAGAGCCAGGTAAGAGCAAACAACCAGGAACAATAAGTACAACTGACAATGGTAGACACAGTGTTGTTAGCCTGAACATGACTGGAGAGACAAAGAAAAAGAGGAAAGAGAAACTAAAAATCTTAGAAAGGGAATCTGAGTAGCACCTGGAGGAGAAGGATAGAAGTAGCAGAAAGAGAGGGAAGAGAGGTAGGAAAGGACGAATGAGGGATAATTGCATTAGAAAGAAGAGAGGGCCAAAAGGAAGGAAATGATTAGAGGAGAAGGGACTGATATCCGATAGAGAGAAGGAGCGATGGAGGAGAGAATGGGCGGGAGAGGAGGGCTCACTTACCGCCCGCCGTTCAATACATACTGACACTCTCTCTGTGTGTCAATACACACTGGGTGTATGTGTGTGTGTGCTGGTATAGGTCTGTTAATCCTAGTCTAGTGTCCTATCTCAATGTCCCGTCCACACTCTCCAAGGAACCTTCGTGTCAATCTTCCTTGTTCCCTGCTTTGCAATTCTTCCAAAACTTCCATGTTGCCATTAAAAATTAATCAGATTACATGCAAAAAACAAATTTTCAGCATTTCTAACCACTGTCTCCATTAGTCTGACCTTCTTTGTTCAAATCTTTTGATAGTAAAATTAGCCGAATCACAACACTTTACGATAATCCAAACCATCATTAAATATCTTTAAATATTGTCTTGTTTGGTGCTGACACCTTCTTTGAAATGTGAGCCCCAGTTTCATCATTTTACTCTCTTCTTCATCTTCCTCTTCCTTCCTCTGTCTGCAGTGTTCCCATTTGTTTCTTTTTTCTTTCACCTTGTATGTCTTTTGGCTCAGTTCTATTATCTTACTGCATATCTCATGTGCCTCCCTATCTATGAACCTTCTTCCCCTTCTATCCCCTCATCCCTCTCCCTCCTTTCTGAGCTCCCTCTTTCCAGGCGGCCTACCTTTTGTCATTGACCCCCTGCCCCGGGTGTCTGGGCATTGACTGGCTCTCTCCGTGTCACTGGAGCTCCCTGTCAATACTTACCAGGTTTGGCCACCCTCTGCGCTGTGGTCAGAGAGTCGGGGAGAGAGGGAGATACACGAGATGCTCCACAGCACCGGGAGATAAAATAAAAATGAATGTGAGGGAGAGTAAAACAAAGAGCGATGGCGAAGAAAATGACAGAGTGAGGCTGTGTGTGAAACAGCTGGTCAGCAACCTTATAAGGCTGTTACACTTTAGTGGCAATCTGTAACTCTACGTCTTCTTACCCTGCAGCAGTTATGCAGCAGATATTATGTCTGGCATTTTGTCTTTAATAATAACAGCAATAATAATGATAATAACAAGACCAATTAAACTCCACATTACTGAGGAGTACAAAATGTAACAAATAAATATGGCATCAACCATTTTTAAAATAATTAAACCTGCAATTAACTTACTCAGTGTATGGGCAGACAGCTGCATTTAGTCAATATTTATTTTGAAATTATTGTTACAAGTCAGATCATTATATTACTTATTAATGATTGGTTAAATGATCAGATTCAAATGAGCCAATCTGTATTTTAAGTTTTACATTTAGCTTGCTCACTGAAACTACAATTATGTTAGATTCACTTAGTCAGCCATTTTTGTTTGTTTTTTACAGAATACCTTAAATAAAATGGGTTTTCAGTGATGTAGCCTTATGCAAATAAATTGGTATTGGTAAATTGGATAGAGATACCATAATTTAATTTAATCTTCAAGTAGATCTGTGGAGCAGAAAAAAATGCTTTGCTTAAGATGAAAATGTTGGAGTGATACAATCTAAGAATCCAAGTATGCAATATTGGTCAGAAAAGGTAAAGAAAAACTATAAAATATTGGATAATAGTTTGAGATTCCTGGGTCAGTTCTTACTGGTGGAAAAACCAAAGGGTATTCATATTCTTTTTAAGCGAAATACAGACACATAGAATAAACAAGTCCTGAGAATAAGTCAAAGCCAAAAGATAATGATGACTGATTTAGGATTAGTTTGCTGATAACTATGTAGATATCCCAAATCATGGTTATGGTTGTCATTGTAAATGCCATTCTCCACATCCAGAATTCATAAGGTATCATTTATAAACCATGTGGGCATCACTCCCTGTTTTACAGTCTGCTCCATCTGCAACACGCTCGGCCTCCCGTTCCCTCTTCCCCTCTTTCCTCTTTACTCTTTTCATTTCCTCTAATCTCTCGCTCCCCCTTGCTCTACCTCCATGTCACTTTGATTTCCCTATCCACTGGCCTGTGGCGTGTGTGTGTGAGTGAGTGAGAGAGAGAAAGGAAAGTGTGTGCATGTGTATTGTCTGTTAAGAGAGTATGACTTAATTGTGTAAAGCAGTTGCACAATCGCAAGTGAATCAGTGGATGTGTCCTTTATCACATCAGTAGACATGGCATTGGAATTACATGGAAAGCCTTGTGTAATCTATGTACCCCAGAAACACACACGTTTTTATTTTAGTTGCAGGTGTCCCAAAGCATTTTCTGTGTTATTTAAAACATATTCATATGGGTATCAGCAAGAGGCTTTTCATGCATACATACATATTTGTCTCCATATATATGATTGTGCATAGCCGCGAGTCCATACATGCATATGTGATTGTTTCATGTATATGTCTGTGTTTACGGACATGCATGTGTAAATGCAGGAGTAAATCTGTGTGTTTTTGTACTTGTGTGCATGTATGTGTGCACAGACGCCCCTGCGTCTGGGCTCAAGCCTGGATGGGCCTGTCTATATGAGAGTAGACAGTGTGCGCGAGGAGAGCAGGGGAGTGAGAAGGACGTAGCGGCAGTTGGGGGGAGAGAGGCAGCGCCAGGCCGAGGGGCCCCCCTCTCGTAGACAGTTTGACTGATGACATGCATTAAACAGTTAATCTGTCTGATTGAATGTTTGCTTCCTCCAAATTGAAACATTAAACAACAAGGCGAGAGAGAGAGGGAGGGGAGAGCCCGAAGAGGAGAGAGGGATATGGCTTCATCTATTGCCCAAATCATGCAAAGCATGAGACTGGAATATATAATACTGTCCTGTGAGCTCGAGGGGGGTGGGTGCAAGGGGAGGAGAGAGATTGGAAGGGACAGAGCGAGGAGTGTGAATGAGGGAAAGAGAAAACGAGTGAGCGAGAGAGATGAGAATGGAAAGGTTCAGGGTAGGTGGAGGGGACAGGGGGAGATCAGTGAGATGCAGAGGATGCAGCAGAATAGGCCCATAGAGAGGGAGAGAGGCTCTGTAAAACAAAAGTTCTATTTAGCTGACAGCCCAATGGAAAGACAGGAAATAAAGCAAAGATTAAATCTGTTTAAAAGGATGATAACACTATTTTATATAAGAAAACACTTTAACAATTAAGACAGTTTTGTCTCTTTGGAAACTTAATTTAATGAAAACAAACTTTTGGGCAGTTCTAAATAATTTATTTGTCCACAATGCCTTCTTGTCTGGCTTTTAAGTTTCAGACAAGAACAAATGAGGCGGTTGTCACTATTTCCTACACTGGTTTTGCTTCCGGGGTTCATGACCCCTCTCAGGCATCTTGGAATCTCCTTATGTTATCAGCACTCTCCCAGTGGGAGACACAAAGCTAGGTGCTGCTTTTCAAACTACATCATGTGATCATTGATTATGTGCATCTTGTGGTAATTTCATCAGTATTTCTGATACAGATGGGGGCCTGTTTTCAGTGAGAGAGTTGTACAGTAAAGCAGACAATTGCTGTAAAGTAGAGCAATCATATTCATGTAGTTTTTTTTCATAAGTTATTTTATGGACCAACAGCCTGCATTAAAAAAAATCTTCTGACTTTATTTTTTTACAGCACATCTGATGAATTTGTGGGCAGAAGGGAAAAAAAGGGACACTAAAAGACAGACATATAAACGAGAGATTAGCTTTGAACAGAGCTGTTGCCACAGAAATGCTGCTAGTAGATTGGGAGAAATTGGGTGACCCCTAGCTGGTAATGTGATATGTCATTTAGCCTTAGCCCGACCCTGTCCCCTCCCAAGGTTCACCATCATCACCATGTTCCAAATGGGCTTCCCTTCCCTTTGTCTCAAGTGCATATTCTCCTCAGTCAAAATGACCCTCATTTTCCCCAACAGCTGATTTTGGTCCAGCTCTAAGACTGTGGTATAATTGCACAAACGCACACCTTGTGTCTTGATGAGCACATGAGCTTAAAGCCACTTTACCACCCAACAGTCAGCACCCACAGAGAAGGGGAAAAAAACAACAGGGAAAGATGAAAACATTAATGGATAGGTTGCAGGATGGACGGATAAATTGATAGATCTTTTAGAGAAGGTCAAACTTCTGTGCCCACACGCGGGACCATCATGAAGAGAAGAGAAATTGATTGCCGCTCACAAAGGCGCTAAAATGACTAGAGAAATTATTTTCTGGGCAATGAACATTCTAGGAGGTATGGGGGGAAGGAGAGAGCTGGGGGAGAGTGCAAACCTTTCTCAAAGGGTACAAAATGGCTCAAGCAAGCTGCTGTCAAGTGCAGTTGTTGGTGAGAAAGCCCAATGAGTGTATCTTCAGGTAGATCCCGAACAAGCTTAGGTTGTTAGTGCATGTATGTGTGTAAGTGTGTGTGCATGTACAGTGCATAAACACACCAGGTGGTGTGATGTCTAAAAAGACTCTGTGGGGTCTTTTATTAGCACACAGCTCATCCAAATTGCAGCAAAGCCTCCGTATTAAATAGCATACATCTTTTGTAACTGCCGTCATATGTGACAGTCATATTGTCAGTGCCTTACAAAATTAAAAAAAAATTTTTGCAAACATAAATCCATCAATACTGCTGTGGTTTAGGTTTCTTTAAATACAAAAATGACTTAGGCTTGAGTTTAAATTTGTGGAAACTGATTCTGTTCTTTTCATGGAAGGACAATCTTTTAAATCAAGAGTCCAAGGACAAACATGCCTATTAATATTGTGCTAAGAAGTTTTAAATGTGGGAGATCGCACTGTTGAAATATCATATTTGCTTTGGCTGAACTATGGGCTACATTTTTATACACACCAAGGAGGTTGGATTTTGTTTTTTTTTATATAATCTGTACCTTTCTGATATCAGAGTGATGCTGCACCTGCCTTTATTTCAAAAATTAACAACAGAACAATCACGATAGCTTCTCACTGTGACTGGAACAGGTTTTTAACATTGCTCCCTTTTTATTCCCCATGAAAATATTTCCAACATTTTTTGCCTGTATGAACGGGTGCAATCTGTCCATATATGTGCAAGTTTTTTATCAGATCACTTTTGTCATCAGGTGCTGTTAACTTCAAGCACGTTCCGCCTTTACACCGGAGTTGCACAAGGAAGGGAACTCCTCACAGCCAGTATAGTGAGAATGATTATGGAGGCAAAGAGGTCTTTCACTGTACATATGGCTTTAGTAACAAAGCCCCTGAGTGGCATCCCTAGTACTGCTCATCTAATTTAGCTATCAGTTTTGTATTAAACACCTCCATCGTGAATGCAAAACGATAAATAAACTGCTCCCGTGAGACTTCAAATGAATTCGTTTTTGTCACATTACAAGAGTCACACTACTTTAGTGCTCCCCCATTAAAACCCCACCACTAAAATTACAACATAATGAATTAATCTCATTCTTGGGGTTCGTGCTAACATTCCTCATTTCATGAGGGATGATGAGTGATCCCTTGACACATGAAGTCTTCTTTCTACCAACTTATTGCTGCACTTGGTAACTATATTAATTCTTCCTTACATAAACAAATCTTTGACCTCCACATCTAAACCTCATCACAAAAATGAGTGATCCTCCTGTCTGCTGACAATCCCCACTTTCTGATGACAGTGGGGCCCCTTCCTCCTCCTGAACTTGCCTAATGACACTCAGATTGATAGAGACCTCCAGCAGCAGCCCAACAAATGGCCCAGCTTCAGGACCAGAAGAATGGAGTACAGTGGCGGATATGTAGATTGGAGGGTGCAGACAGAGATGGATCAGGGGTCTTATGTGTGGATAAACAGAGTGAGTTTGATTGCTAGCACAGAGAGGGGCCATTACTGCGAATCCGCACGCTAATCATAATGAATCACTTACTTATTAAGCGTTAATTATGGCACACAAATACATCCCATGCAGGCGAGCAGGCAGGGAGGCAGACAATGGTGCTTGCCACAGCTCTGGGGGGTACAGGAGGAGGCGAGGAGGCCACATTAATTTATTCTTATTTATTAATTTCCCTAATTAAAACAACAAGGCTGTGGAATAGAAGTGTTTTCTTTGGGTGAAACAAATGAAGGCCCTGGAAAAGCGATATGAAACCAGGCGTGGCACGGTGTAAACATTAAATCATGTGAAGTGATGGTGCTTGTTCAGCTGTTCATTATTAGAATAGCTTTATCCAATTGGGCTGCCCCCTCTTACCCTTTTTCTTTGTTATTATACCACACAGCAGCCTCTCCTCTGTCATAAGGAGCACACACACACATACATATACCCAAACACTTGTACTCTGGTGATGTGGATGGCAGGTTTCATCATCATTATTCACTAAATGGTTTACTTGCCACACGCAGTATCACAATAAGCCACAGTTCCTCTTTGAACGCATCCTGCACAAATGCCATAAAATCAGACAAACGCCCCATCTTCCCCATTTGATTGTCAGATGTTTATACCTCCTCCACACAACTGCAGAGGCCTTTACTGAATCTAAACTGCTTCTCCCATTTTCTCAAATTCATCTATCTCATCGTTATCCTCCCTCCTTTTCCACAGCGCCTTCTCTCAATTTCCTGATCTCTCTCTTTTGGTCCCGGAGTGGCCCACCTGAGCGGGCGGAGCGCGGTAATGACGTTAATGCCCGGTAATACGGGCCAGATATTATAATCTCAACACTGTCACATTGCGTTAGCCGCGGGAGACTGACGTGTCAATGCCACGGCGAGCAGGTGACGCGCGGGGCTCAGGAAGCGTGGCCCGGTAATCGTCCAATACAGACACATTTATTTTAGAGTTGAATATTTCGCCACGCTGCTTTTGCAGGAGCGCAGCAGGTATTTATGGGGGAAACTTGTGTCAGTCTGTCCAGGGAAGAGGCACAACATCTTCTGCTGTAAACTTTTTAACTGCTCTGAAACACGTTTCTTTTTCTTGAGCGGTTTAAAATTAAAATCTTGGTGCTCTCTTCAGCACGTATAGGTGGCGCTCTGGATACCGGATTTCCGGCTGTTCATTATTAATAAGTTCAGGATTTTATAAAATCAGAAATGGTAAGAAGAGCTCCTTGTGTGATACAAAATTTTGTATTTTACAGGTCTGGCACCAATTTAAGTGACTTTTTGGATCAAGCAATGCAACAGCCTAGTTGTCATTTTGATTTGTCATGTCCATGGTTTGCTTGTTTCTCTTGCAAGCCCAACTTTAGGGCATGTAGTGTAAAAATGTTGCTGTAATCACATTTTGGTTTGAAAAGTTCACAAATCCTGAATGTTGTCTGTTTTTGCTAAAAATAAATAAATAAAATAATTATGAGCATTATTTCATGCAGTACCATCATCAACTACCAGAAGGAATTATAAACTGAGGGTTTGTTTTGTTAAATTGTGCCTATGCAGTTGTCAGACCCTCCCAATATACCTAAACACTGCAGATGACCAATATAACAGTTAACAATATTATCACAGATGTATTGGTAATGATATTTGGTGATACAATGCAGAAAAAGGCTAGTGGCATAATTTTTTAAAAATGGTGACATCCCACAGCTTAGCTTCTCTGACTTCATCCTTCAATATTCTCAGTGTGCAGCACATGTAGTAGTGCAGCATTGCAGCTGAGCAGACAGTGATGCAGTGCGAAGTCGTGCTCCACAGTAATTCACTAACTCGTTTGTGGCAGTTAATACACAGTGGCGCTATTGTTTTTTCTTTTTCACCTTAACCACCTAAAGGTTTAAAAATAGCATTGCCTCCTAAAAAAAACAGTTTGTACTCTAATGGAACTATGAAAGCTTATCAAGTATAATCTGACATATAACAGGATTTATTTCATACTTTGGTTTTGATTGTTGGGGGTATTTGAGAAGTCAGGTTTGTTGGTAAATCTTGTAAAGTGCTTCACATTCAGTATTAAGGACTTAACCACTTTATTAGGTACACCTTGCTAGTACTGGGTTGGACCCCATTTTGAATTCACAACTGCCTCAGTAATCCGTGGCATAGATTCAACAAAGTGCTGTAAACATTCCTCAGAGACTTCGGTCCATATTGACATAATAGCATCACAGAGTTGCTGCAGATGACTCCAAAGTATTCCAAGAAAATATCCTCCAGAAGCATTACACCAACAACCACCATCCTGAGCTGTTGATATAAGGAAGGATGGATCAATGCTTTCATGTTGTTTATGCCAAATTCTGACCCTAATATCTGAATGTTGCAGCAGATATCCAGGCTCATCAGACCAGGCAACTTTTTTCCAATCTTCTATTGCCCAACTTTGGTGAGCCAGTGTGAATTGTAGCCTCAGTTTCCTGTTATCTGCTGACAGGAGTGGCAGCTGGTGTGGTCTTCTACTGCTGTAGTCCTTCTTCAAGGTTCAATGTGTTGTGCATTCAGAGATGCTCTTCTGCATACCTTGGTTGTAACAAGTGGTTATTTGAGTTACTGTTACCTTCCTATCAGATCAAAGCATCCTGGCTATTCTCCTCTGACCTATGACAACAAGGCATTTTCGTGCAGAGAACTGCTGCTCACTGGATATTTTCTCTTTTTTGGACCATTCTCTGTAAACCCTAGAGATGGTTCTGTGGGAAAAATCCCAGTAGATCAGCAGTTTCTGAATACTCAGATCAGCCCATCTGGCACCAACAACCATGTCACCTTCAAAGTCACTTAAAATCACCTTTCTTCCCCATCCTGATACTCAGTTTGAACTTCAGCCGGTCGTCTTCACCATGTCTACATGACTAAATGCATTGAGTTGCTGCCATGTGATTGGCTGATGACATATGTGTGTTAATGAACAGTTGAACAGGTGTACCTAACAAAGTGGCCGGTGAGTATATTACATAACACATCATATCCCATATATCATTACTTGCTGTATATTAGATATACAGACTGCTTACTGTGTAAATCAGGTATATGGTATCTATAATGTTATACAAAATATTTTAATTAAGCATTTTGATTCCTAAATCAGTTTATCGGTAGTGACTCCATATAAGTTTGTGTGGACATTGGATATATTATATTTCTTTTTACCTGAACCCCATATCTTGTGTGTTAGACCAGTATTGTATTTGGGATAAGCTCTTAGTCGTTAGATTTCAGTAGTCCTGCATTTTCATTTGCAAACCAAGATTAAACTGTAAAAAGGTTTTGCAGCCTCACACCTTTTCCATCTTTGCCTGCAGTTCCTCCCACTAGGTATACCTCTAAATGTTTTTGTCCTTTTGTACAAGGAATGGGAAAAGAAAATGATCCATCCCTCACATGTCCGTGTCCAGCCTCATGGGTACACGGTTCGTCAGTGATTTATGCGTGTGTGTAATTGAGTGTTAATAAAAAGTGTGTCCGGAGCGCGTGTAATTGTGTGTTTTCAAGATCCACCATGTGTGAGCTTGTGTGTAATTGGGTGTTATCGATGTTGTGAAAGTATGTCGGGGATGAAAGACCAAATGGACAGGTTACAGTGTGATTGCTGTTTGGAAAGTTGAAAGTTTTTTTTTATTTATATATAGATGAAAGAATATTTTTTTATATTTTCCAGGAAGGAATATTTTATTATCTTTTTGAATTTAAGATAAACAGATTAGAAATAATATCGCTAACCCTTACTCCGTGCTCAGTTTGTATGAGAACATATGGCATTCGGAAAGGTCTCATATTACATAAAATACTTAATAATAGGTTCAGTTCACAGTGATTTAGTAATTATTTTGCTTATATTACAAGGTCGGTTGCACTAGAGGTATGTAAGAAAACTTTGCAGCATATATGAAAGATATAGACATGGATCATTCATTTTTGTGTTTCGCTTTTTTTGTTGTTTTTTTTTTG